>ML386523.1:0-10876 GCA_005239525.1 Nicotiana knightiana | reverse complement strand
ATATTCAAGCCCAAAGCAAGTTACACATTCACTTTGGAGGAAAGAAAGCAAATTTGTGATTGGATAACGAAATTGAATATGCCCGAGGGTTATGCGTCGAATCTTGGAAAAAAAGTTGATATGGAGTAGGGAAGTTGAGCCATTTGAAAAGTCATTATTGTCATGTTTTCATGGAGACCTTATTGCATATTGCATTTTGTGGTTTGCCTGAAAGAATCTGGAAACCCATCACAGAGATTAGTTTGTTTTTCAAGGACTTGTATTCTTCCACATTAAGGGAAGAAAACCTAATCCGGATGGATCAGAACATTCGTGTAACATCTACGAAGCTGGAAAAGATATTTCCATGTGGTTTTTTTTATGTGATGGAACACCTTCCAATCCACCTTGTACACGAGGCAAGAATTGGAGGGCATGTTCAATGCAGATGGATGTATCCCTTTGAGAGGTAATATTATAAGTTTCATGTAAATTTTTGTGTTATTAGAATGTTCTTGGCTAACCTGAAATTATGTAGGACAATTGGCAAATGCAAACAATTTGTTAAGCAGAGGAATAGGATAGAAGGATCTATATGCGAAGCTTATCTTGCAAAGGAAACTTCTCTTTTTTGCCCTTATTATTTTGAGAGTAAGGTGAGATGTGCTAGGAATAGGCCAAATAGGAACACGGTCCAATGTGTGAATGATCCATTATATTCACCTATGTCCATATTCAATAAACCAGGCCGATGTTCTAAGGATGTTAGAAAGAGAAGTTTGAGTGATATGGAGTACAAGTCAGCTACACTTCATGTGTTACTAAATTACCCCGAAATTACACCGTTTCTCAGGTATGTATTGATTTAGTAGTTATCAAGTAATCAAATTTAATTTGATTACATCTCAATGCAACTACTAAAAATATTTGATGTGTCACAGTCACTTCGTGGGTCAATTTGGCCAAGATGTTGTATATACGGGATTTGATACGTGGTTCAAACAAGTTGTAAGTTTATCCATATAATATTCTAATACCATGTAGGTAAACAGTGGTTGGAAGTTATGCTAACTTATGGAAAAAAAAATTAACAATATATAGGTAAATGAACCAAATAATGGTGTAAATCATTTTTTGAAAGATATATCTTAGGGACCTGGGCTTCAGGTCAGAACAATGTCTAAGTACGTTGTGAATGGTTACAAGTTTCATACAGAGGATTGCTCTAAAAATAAAAATAGCAACAACAGCGGGGTGTGGGTTCAAGAAGGTGATGGAAACCAAGTTGGAGATATTGATTATTATGGTGTTCTCAAATAAATAATTGAACTAGAATATACTGGTTACCCATATAAGAAATTGATACTCTTTAGATGCAAGTGGTTTGACCCACATCCAACAAGAGGTACAAGAGTACACAACCAATACAACATAATTGAGGTTAATCATACGAGGGAGTATGATCGCTATGATCCTTTCATTATTGCACATAATGTTAGGCAAGTGTATTATGCTCCTTATCCATTGTGGCGGAATAAGTCAGATTGGTGGGTTATAATTAAAACTAAACTTGTAGGTCGGGTGGAAGTCGAGAATATGTTAGATGTTGTTTATCAAAACGATATCTCCAGTGTTCACCAAATAGTGGACGAACTTTTAGAAAATGATTTGGAACATCCTGCACACATATTGGAAGAAGTTGACATAGATGAAGTAGCAATAATAGAAAATGTTGAAGAAGAATCAATTGATGAAGCACAAACTAGTTCAGAAGAAGAATCCTCGGATGAGGAACAATACGTCGATGAGCTTTAAAAAGTTGGTTTCTTTACTACTTCTCATTTTATAGCTATTTTATTATATGTTTCAATCTAAATATGTAATTTTTATGCAGATGACAGGCAAGGGTCGAGGTAACGATGACCCTACGGGTTCTCGGGGTAAAGGAAAGGCTAAGAAGGGAAAGAGGAGAGTAGAAGATACTCCTCCCTCTTATCCTCCCTCTTTTCCACCCTCTTCACAGGCGCCGCCTATGTCTTATCCTCCACCCGATGGATATTATGAGGCGCCACAGCATCACCAGCCCAGCTACATCTTTGTGCAGACACCGGGTCTTTCAGCACAGGGCCCTAGGACTGTACGTCCAGCATACAATCCAGCTGCCTCACGAGCACATGGCTCACATCCATCCAGGTCACAGCCAAGGGGGTCACAACCACGTGGGTCACAACCACTGGTGCCACAGCCACGAGGGTCAGAGGCATCAATATCACATCAGCTTCCAGTCGATCCCGCGATGTCGGAGTCACATGGATCATATATGTCGCATCAATATTTAATCTTTATAATTATTTATATTTATGATATTTTCATACAATATTTAACTTTTGAAATACAGAGTAAGTGTGTATGGGAACACCGCTATAGCGCGGAGGTGGCGCGTAATTTTAATCTTAAGGCTTGGAAGCGGTTGTCACATAGTTTCTCCAATGCTAGACTGCAACCAGAGGCCTAACTGGTTGCTTGACGATTTTTTGAGGCATTTGCAAAGGCAGTGGCTTACCGCGTAGCTCTTAAAGAAGAGAAAAAAGGGAAAGAAAGCTCGTGCATCCGAGAAGGGAGGCTCCTTGCACACTGGAGGTGTGATCAGCCAAGGGACTACAAAAAGAAGATTGGTATGTAATTTATTCATTTATTTTAATTTTCAAAGTATATCTATTCTGTTTATTAAGTATAATTTATGAATTTTCAGGAAAAGAAGTTGGGTCGTCCAATGAAGCAAGATGAGTTATTCAATGAGACTCATATTGTCAAGAAAAAGAAAGAGACTGATCCAGAAAGGTGGGTCCACGACCGATCATCGACTGTACATGTAAGTTGTCTCTTTTCATTAAGTATTCTGATATACTCTAATATAATCTTTCAAATACTAATTAAATAAAAAATTTCTTATAGGATCGCTTCAGAGTTGACATGGAGGAATTCATACGCAGTCAGCCACCTAATGAGTCGGGCGAGCCAATCCATATTTCGGAGGAGGATGCAGAAAGACTATGGATGCAGGCGGCTGGCGGTGCAAAATATGGGAAGGTATACGGGCTTCCTAATAAGAAGTTGCACCGCTATCACTGTGGAATGCAAGGAATAGTAACTTCCTCGAAAGCCGAGCAACATGATGGGGAGAGCCTCTCTACTATGCGGGAGACTGTGACAAAGCTCACAAGCGAGCTAGAAGCATCCAAGGAACGAGAAAGGCTTAGAGATGCTCAGTACGTTAGCATGCAAGCTCAGTACCAAGGCATGCAAGCTCAGTACGAAGGTATGCAAGCTCAGCTTAAATCTCTCCTAGCTTCTGGAGCTTTTCCGATTTCCCGGTCTCGCGAGCCATCGCCAGAGGCTCAACTTGAATGTGAGCAGTCCTTCCATCCTCCCCGTGTTAGTTCCTCCCATCCTCACCGTGATCGTTCTTCTCGTCCACCACGAAATGACCCTTCTCATTACCGTCTTGATAATGAAGATTCATCAGACGNTGTTGTGTTAGTATTGTTGTTGTTGTTGTTGTGTTAGTATTGTTGTTGTTGTTGTTGTAATAGGATTTGGTATGCTGGCAGGTGGTGTGACTGCTAAAATAGGCAGTTTCTGCCAAAATAAAACCCAGAAAAGCGACCAAAGTTGGTCGCTATTAAACCCAGATTTCCAGAATAGCGACCAAAGGTGGTCGCTAACTAACCCAGATTTCCAGAATAGCGACCAACTTTGGTCGCTATGTTATTAAAAAAAAATATTTTTTCTGGAAATTAGCGACCAATTGTGGTCGCTTTGGTTTAAAACAAATTAAATAAATTAGTAAAAAAATTATTTTTTCTAAAAATTAACGACCAATTGTGGCCGCTTCTGTTTAAAATAAATTAAATAAATTAATAAAAAAGCGACCAACTGTGGTCGCTATTTTCCAGATTTTAAAATATTTTATTTTATTTACAGACCAAAATTGGTCGCTATATTTTGTATAATAATAAATAAATAAATAACGTAATTTAAAAATAGAGACCAAATTTGGTCGCTAAATTTATATTATTAAAATAATATAGCGACCAAAGTTGGTCTCTCTTTTTTTGATACCCGAAATATTTGGTCAATTTAATATAGAGACCAAAGTTGGTCGCTAATTAGCGACCAACTTTGGTCTCTATGGTAAAGGGACCAACAAAATAGCGACCAAGCCTGTTCGGACGCATTTTGGTCGCTTTTCACTGTTTAGGGACCAACTTTGATCGCTTTTTGTGGTCGTTTTTTCCGAATATTTAGTAGTGCATATTAAAATATTCAATAACAAAGATAAAATAATAAAATTACATAAAACAAATATTTCTAATTAATAAGCCATAATGAAAATTAACATAATCTAAAAATAATATATAGGTCATGCTAAAATAAGTATAGCAAATAAGTACCTACTAATTACATAATTAAGCACTAAACAAAAAGATAGACTAAGTTATGCATTTTCATTATAAACCAATGTAAAACTAAAATAATTATTCGACACTATCGTCATTCCTAATATGAATTGAATTTCTTTTGTTAGCATTAGTATTGATTTGAACTTTGTTTGAGTTACTACATTTATGGGCTATAAAATTTATTTACCATTCAAGAATGTTAGGTCTAAACTTGAAATAATACGTTAAAGATAAAACTGTGAAAAAGTTTAAGAAATATTTATAAAATTACATTACAATAAATATTTATATGTATAAAATATTTTTAAAAATTATATAAATGGACTATCGGGTTGGCTTGGTTTCGGTTTGACTTTTCTTAGTTAAAACAAAATCAAACCAATTATGGTCGGGTTTTATTTCTAATACCAAACCAAACCACATCGGATTTCTTTTTCTGATTTAATTCGAATTATCGGTGTGATGCGATTTACCAGTTTTCTTTGTACATCTCTATGTACAGCTTGGACAAAAAAAGAAAGCAACAAATCAAATCACAATGTGCTGGAATGAAGCCCCATCTTATATGTAAATCAATATTGTTTACACATGCTGCTCCTTTGGCATAGATTGACGCACATATTAACTACTTCAATGAAAAATAAAATGGCATGCACTAAATTAGCAAAAAAAAAGTTAGTTTTATGACTAAAGATAAGATCCTGAAATATACAAGAATCGTAAAATTGAGAAGGCTTTATTGTAGTGCTTAAAATATGCGAGGGTTAATGTGCATTTGCATTCATATATGTACAGTGCTTAAACTTAATAACGTAAACCCATGGAGAAAAAATAAATTTTAATTTTTTGGAGGGAGTGTTGTATTATTTACATCAAACATTATATAAGAAATTAAGTTGATGTAGCTTCGCAGAACTCTCTTGCTTATAATCTAGTAAGCGATGTAATATCCATAACGTTAATGACTCAAATGTCGATTGCAAACCGACATTTTGTAATGACGATTATTAAGTTTCTATAATATTAAAGAAAAGGCTTCAAATAAAGAATGATTTTGTGACATTTAAATTATACTTTTATGTATGCTCTAATATAACACCCCATATAATAGTACATATTTATATTTATACACACATGTATCGGTAAAAATGGTACGGATAAAGTTTTCCTTACAAACTAGTAAAACATTTTACTAACATATGATAAAATATGTTGTATACGGTAAAATACGCTATGTTAAGTGGTTGTTTAAGAGAGTGACACGTGGAACTTAAGGCGGGGAATAGTTAGAACTGAAGGTAATTATTCTGTTTGTCACCGGAAAGAATGACACTCGTAAAGATGCAACAAATACCCTCCGAGCGGTAGCATTTAATGTAGAATAATCCACAACATTTAGTGCGCTGCTCGTTACAGAAAATTTGTCATTTATGCTCAATGTTACACCTTCAATCCTTCATCAATGGCCCTCATAATTGACGTTAAAGAGGGGAACGATCCTGACCTTGTTCCCTAGGCGTAGCTATAAATAGTAAGCTCTGTTATCATTATAAAACACACGACTTTTCTAGAAAACTTATGCTATAATCGATTAAAAGCTTTACACAATTTTACTTTCTTGTTCCTTGGTTTCATCACTATTGTGCCCGGAAGCTCTACCCCCGGAATTACTATTTTCCGTGATTCTATCTTCATTTCAAGGCTAAGTATTGTGCATTTCTTTAATTATTCCATTATTTCAGGATCAAATTAATTTATTTGTCTAGAAATCACGTATAAATTCAACTGTACCGTTTTACGGGTAAACAGTTCGGCGCTCATCGTGGGGCCTCGGTAGCCGTGTAATTAAGTTGATCCTTGCCTCTTTTACTAACGTGTTTTGATTATTTGTCTTAGCAAAAAATCATGAGAAATGGCAGATAATGGTGTTAACAACAGACACAATCCTGAGGTTTAAGGAGATAGCCTCATCTCGAGGATTCAATCAGTGACACCCACAATGAGGGGAGCGTTGCTACGCCGGTCCACGACAGGCAGTACCCACGACATGTTCGGGAGGCAACTCCCGATGGTGCTGAAGAGGAGCATGTTGTTGATGCGGTAAGGGTACTATAATAGCAACAAGCGATCATTCTAGATCACTCACATGGAAGGATAATGTATGACAGAGTTTAAGCAGACGTCGTCGGGGGCTTCCAATAATGTGAATAGACGAGGTCCAGTTCCTCCCGACGCTCCCGCAAATCAAACAACGCAGAGGGTCGACAATAATACCCCGAGGGACGAGGTTGGTTCCGATGGGATTGGGGATAGCGGATCCGGCCCCAATAACAAAAATGATCCCTTCAAGAATGAATTCTTATGGTTTATGAGAGAAAAGAACACATGCATGGACCAAATCCTGGGCGCACCACCGGTGGTGAAAGGTCCGGACTCAAATAAGTATACTCAGTTGTTGTACAAACCAAGCACGACACCAGAATTAATCTCGAAGCGATTTAAAAATGTCCGACGTGTATGATGGAACTTCGAACCCTCAGGAGCATATTACCACCTATACAACAGTGGTGAAGGGTAATGATTTAGCTACTCACGAGATAGAATCTGTTTGCTGAGGAAATTTGGAGAGACTCTCACAAGGAGAGCCTTGACGTGGTATTCGCTGTTACCCGAGCATGTCATAGATTCCTTTGAGATGCACAGATTCTTTTATTAAGGCTCATGTCATGGCCATAAATGTGTAGGCACGAATGGTCGACATATTCAGAATTGCACAAGGAGAATCCGAGTTGCTGCGAGAGTTCGTTACTTGGTTCCAAAAGGAGAGGATGTTGCTCCCGGCTGTTCCGGATGAATGGGCGGCTGAAGCATTCACCAAGGGTCTGAATCCGAGAAGTTCAGATGCTTCTTGGAAACTGAAGGAAAGCTTGCTTGATTTCCAAGCAATGACTTGGGCGGATGTCCACAACTGGTACGAATCAATGATAAGGACCGAAGATGATCAGGTTGGCTTCCCGTCGTCGGCAAAAGGACGGGAGAAGAATAAAGAAAAATCAAAACACGATTTTGACACAGACAGACGATCTTCAAGGGGTGGTTTTTGCCCTACAAATGGACCGAAGGCCGTGGCAGAGGCTTCCGGTCAACAGACAAGTTCAATACCAATATAAGGACTTATCGTGGCCGGAACAATAGATCGTTTCAGGAAAAAGAAGCATCAGGTACGCGGGATCCTTCCTATCCCAGTCTATCAAAATACAATTTCAACGTCAATGTAGTAGAGTTGGTATCAGCTATGAGAAACATAAAATAAGCACGGATCCCGAAGCCGATGAGATCCGATCCCAGCTAGAGGTATCCCAACTTGTGGTGTGAATACCACTAGACGAATGGCCACCGAATTGGGGAGTGCCTACATCTCCGTGAAGAAGTGGCGACATTATTGAAGACTGGGTATCTCAGAGAATACTTAAGTGACCAGGCCAAGAACAACTACGGTCGCAACCGGGATAGCGTGGAACCCTCGAAAATAGGAGAAGATCCCATACTCCAGACGATTAACATGATTTTTAGGGGGAATTAGATCAACGGGGTCACCTTCTCGGCAGCAAAAAAGACAAAAGTATCAATAACCTATATCAAGAGACTTTAGGAAGTTGTTGAATGCGACATCACTTTCATGAAGGAGGACACAGACGGATTGTTGTTACCGCACAATGACACATTGGTAATTTCTTTAAATGTTCTAGACTTTAAAATCAAACACGTTCTAGTGAATCTAGGAAGTTCGGCCAATATCATATAATGGAGAGTATTGGAACATGTTAAACTCACCGGAAGCATCATTCTTGCCACAAAACTCATCGTCAGATTCAACCTCGCGAGCGTGACAACCCTAGGAGATATTTTATTTCCCACGAACACTGAAGGAGTGATCAAAACAACTCTTTTTAAAGTGGTGGATGGTGATATGGGGTGTAATATTATTTTGGGAAGACCATGGTTGCACGAGATGAGAGTTGTATCGTCAACATATCATTAGTTGTTGAAATTTCCAACGCTCGAAGGAATTAAACAGATAAGGGGCGACCAATCGGTGGCAAGGGAGATGAATGCAATTTCGGTCTCCAGTAGCAAAGAGAAAGAGCACGTGACATAGCAACTACATGACTCGGTGCCGCTACCGAATCGAATGAAGTTAGCCTGGGGGTAGAAGCGTCGGAATCTTATCAGGTGCTAAGGTATTTCCATGTACCAGAAGAGTCGGATGCAACAAAATCCACGACGGAAGAGCTCGAGCAAGTTGCATTGTTTGAAAATTTCTTAGAAAGGAAATTTCACTTGGGGACAGTACTGCACCCTGAGCTCTGGTCTAGTTTTTTTGAATTTCTTAAATTTAGTGTCGGTTGTTTTGCGTGGTCGCATGCGGACATGAAAGGTATCCCAACGGAGATGGCCATACACAAACTAAGTTTGGATCCCAACATCCCTCTGATAAGACAAAAGAAACGTCTTATTGCGGAGGCCAAGAATAAATTCGTCAAAGAAGAGGTAACTCGCTTACTTGATATCGGTTCGATCCGAGAGGTAAAGTATCCAGAATAGCTAGCTAATGTAGTAATAGTTCCTAAGAAGAACAATAAATTTTCCATGTGTATGTATTATAAGGACTTAAATAAGGTGTGCCTCAAAGACTCGTTCCCACTGCCAAACATCGATCAAATGATTGATACGACGGCCGAGCATGAGTTAATGAGTTTCCTCGATGCTTATTCCGGGTACAACCAAATAAAGATGAACCCCGAGGATCATGAAAAGACTTATTTTATAATGAATTTCAGCACATATTGCTATAATGTGATGCCCTTCGGGTTGAAGAACGCCGGAGCCACTTATCAGCGGTTCGTAAACAAGATGTTTGAAAAACAAATAGGGAGAACTATGGAAGTTTATATAGACGATATGCTCGTTAAGTATTTCCATGCACTTGACCACCTTAAGCATCTATAAGAAACTTTTGACATCCTAAGGAAGCATAATATGAAGCTTAACCCCGAGAAGTGCGTGTTTAGGGTCAGCTCCGGGAAGTTCCTAGGATTTCTTGTATCACAAAGGGGAATTGAGGTAAACCCCGATAAGATCAAGGACATCGAAGACATCCTGGACCAGCTATCAAGCGTGAAAGAAGTCCAAAGGCTCGTGGGGAGATTGGACGCTTTGAGCAAATTCATTTTCCGGTCATCAAAGAAATGCCATCGTATCTTCGCACTACTCAAAAAGAAAAACAACTTCGAATAGACCCGAAATGCCAGCATGCTTTAAGAGATTTGAAAAGGTACTTGTCAAGCCCTCTATTACTTTTGAAACCAAAGGAAGGTGAAAAATTGTTGGTCTACCTCGCAGTCTTGGAAGTAGCGGTAAGTGTAGTTTTATCCCGTGACGACGAAGGTACGCAATCTCCTATTTATTACTTTAGTAAAATTTTAGCTGGAGCAGAAATTCGCTACCCGCACTTGGAGAAGCTAGACTTAGCTCTCGTAGTCGCAGCTCGGAAGCTGAGGCCCTACTCCTAATGTCACCCGATAACTATGGTGACCACATTTCCCCTGCGGAACATCCTTCACAAACCCGAGCTCTAGGATAGGTTTTCCAAATGGGTCATCGAAATGAGTGAATTTGATATAGAATATAAACCAAGGACTGCGATTAAGTCACAAGTCTTGGCTGACTTTGCGGCCAATTTCAGTCCAGGATTGCTACCTCTATGAAGGCGCCGCCTTCCAGACTTCTAAAAGCGGGTGGTTTTAAGTCCAGAGCCCTATTCTGGTTACAGAGTGCGGGTAGCCGACAATTAGGTTAGCAAACTGGTGAATCAATAGGCTTTGCTCCTGCCTTCGCTTCCAGGAGAAATCCTCCTTATGATGCTACGGACGGCTGTCCGGAGTGGAAGGGGTAAACTCGGACTCGGATAGGATAGGATTGTGCGTGCCGGGCCCTTCGGGTCTCATATTTTGACGACTATTTTCACTAGTTTCAAAGGCTTGATTGGACTTTCTAGCTTCTCTTGCCTAACTTAACGGGCTTCTTCCGGCCCTCTTTAATAATTTCTCTTGTTCATCTCGGGATTGAATAGTGGTAACTTGCGACAGCCCTTTTGCCAGCGTAGATGAATCTTCTATCCAGATCTGATTTCGACCCGTCTTCCAAGACACCTTCAACCAACCGTAGAGATCAGGGGTGAGATATCAAAGTCGACCTCCTTGTCAGGTCAGATAGATGACTGGCATATAGAGATGCTTAAAACATCATTCTTTGAATAACTGAAAACAGAAGCGACGAAGCAAGGAGCTTAGCGTACCGTTTTTGGAGCCACTCCCCTAGCGGTCCTGCCACCACGCCGCAGAATGGGAGCTCGTGTGGAACCTTTTATTCTA
>ML386522.1:2053-19516 GCA_005239525.1 Nicotiana knightiana | reverse complement strand
AGTAAGCCATTAAGCTTCGGTTCGGTTCGGTTTTCGGTTTCGGATCGGTTTTGAACACCCCTAGTTTTCCTGTGTCCACGTGACTGGCTGAGTTGTCAAAAGCTGGCTTACGTTTGAAACTTTTTTTTACCAATACACTCGGGACCTCAACCAATAACTCCAACAAGTCATATATCACTACCCGATCTTAGTCGAACTTCCAGAACATCCAAAACAACACCAAAACACCAAATCAACCTCGAATTCAAGCCTAAGAACTTCTAAACTTCCAAAGTTCGCCAACGACGCCGAAACCTATCAAACCACGTCTGAATGATCTAAAATTGTTCACACGTCACAAATGACACTACAAACCTACTCCAACTTTCGAAATTTCATTCCGACCCCGATACCTAATTTTCACTGCCAGCCAAAATCGCCAAATTTCTAACTTTCACCAATTCAAGCCTAATTCTACCACGGAATTTCAAATTACATTCCGGACACACTCCTAAGTCTAAAATCACCCGACGAAGCTAACCGAATCATAAAAATCTAAATCCAAAATCGTTTACTCATAAGTCAACTTTTGATTGACTTTTCTAACTTAGCTTTCTAATTAAGAGACTAAGTGTCTCATTTCACTCCAAAACTACTCCGGACACAAACCTGCCAACGCGATATAACTCAACATAGCTGAACAATACATAAAGAAGCAGAAATGAGGGAAACAGGGTTATAACTCTCGGAACAACCGACCTAGTCGTTACATAACTAAAAAAAAAGAATTAAGATTCAAAAAAGTAAGATTATCAAGTTCAAAATATACATGTCTTTAAACTGTGATAGCAATATTGTTCTTGTGAAAAATTCTCCTTATAAAAAATATAATTAAAATAGTGCTTTATAACAAAATATAAAGGATAATGTAAGATGTTTTCTACTAGTTATTGCATTTTTGTAGACGTAAATATTCTATATTTTTAAGTCTTTAACTGATAAAATTTTAGAAAGAATAAGACTAACGAATTAATGATGGTAGCATATGAAAGCATCATATACTAGTAGCAACGTTGCGTGTAATAACTTAATATAAGTACTTATTTAAATTCGATATTGCCAATTTTAGAGAAACTAGTAGGCATACTAGAGAAATCAAACCTTGTGCTTTGTGATTTGCTGCTAAGTTAAGGACGCCGGCAGAACTCAGAAGTTTGGTTCCAATCGAAATAGTCTTAGTAGGAAAAATAGGTTTTAAAAGTAGGAATTTTGGATATTAAATACTTGTAGGCTCAAGGCCCAAGGCCTAAGAGCAAAAATTTAATTCTTTATATATATATTCGGTTTGATTATTTTTCAGTTTTTTAAATAAAATAAAAAAACCTACTTTAATTTTTCGGTACGATTATAAATTTATATAAAAACTTACGATTTTATTTTTTTAAAAAACCTAAAAGTCGATTCGGTGCTGTTCGATTTAATCAGTTTTTGAATAACCACTGACACCTACTAATAGTTATAGTATTGCAGTTTAAGGAAAGATAGAAGTGTTTTAAAATTTAGTGGTCAAAGTAATTTTTTGGAATGCTACGCAGCTTGTGATATACAATTCTCTCAAGTTGGCAACATATTGTTTGATAGACACTTATTGAGTGAAGTTAGGATTACTTTTTATTGCCATGGGAAGTGTATTGGTGGTAAAAAGATGTTACACGTGGAACCTCACTTAGCTGATAAAGCATGATATATGAAATAGTAGTGGAGTGACAACTGGCATATTTCATTAATGAAATATATGAAGCACGGAAGACGCGGAGTAAACACCTACGAAACAATAAAGAATCAATGTCCGAGCCTAATTAGTTGTTGAAGAGGCACGAGCGGAACGAATCAAGAATGGAAAGAAGGAAGATTCATGAACCCGCAATTAATAAGGAAAGGGAATCAAAATCGTTACAAACTTCTTATAGTTACGAATCTGTCAGTTACGATTATCAACCATAACGGGCAATTAATACTATTAATGTTCATAATGAATTCGTCATAAATAAGAAGTAACGTTATATTTGGGTATTCTTATATAAGGATGCGGAAATTTGCATTCTCTTACTTATTTTGTGAAATATGTTATTCTTTCTTTTCAGCTCATTCATATTATCATTTTATTTCCTTTCAAGCGAATTATTGAGGAAGTAAAGAATTATTTGGTTATCAATAGCCCGATTTCTTCTAAATATAGGCTTCGACTAAGAATCCTATTTTTTGGTTAAACAAATTGGTTTGTTACCAAGAATATGATAATCCTTTTACTTTCAAAATCTTTCTTTCTCACAACCAAATTATGTCAATTGTTAACAACAATAACCAACATGAGGGAGGAACTTCACCAATCCCTTCGCCACAAGAATCTCCTCGACAATCTCAAGAGAGAACACCTGAAAGATCAACATCACACACGAATGATCAACATGGGGACGAGCAGACTGTTGAACAAGATGCTTCAAAAAAATTGATCGCAGAACACGTGAACAGTGCTCTCTAAGCTTTTGTTAGGGGATTGCCAACTCCTCCTCCAAACAATATCGTAACATAGAAAACCCACGCTCGGGGCTTGCAAATTCAGGAAGCGGGGGAACTCCAAATGAATCATGTTATGGAAGGTCAAGTACACCAAATAACTCTGATTTATGAAATTTGGTACTAACTTTGCAGAAATAGATGAAAGAGCAAAATGATCGCATAGAACAAATACATGGCTTACCACCTATGATTAAAGGAGTGGATATTGATAAATATTCACAGCAACCTTGGAAGCCAGGCGCTGGCCCTCTTCCAATTCCTAAGAAGTTCAAAATGCCTGATGTCTCAAAATATGATGGAACAACCGACCCACGGGATCATGTAACTGCATTTACAACGGGCGTAAAGGGAAATGATTTAACCAAGCAGGAAATTAAATCAGTTTTAATCAAAAAATTCGGAGAAACACTCACGAAAGGGGCATTAACATGGTATTCTCTTTTACATAAAAACTATATCGATTCTTTTGTTGAGCTTGCATATTCATTCATAAAGCACATTCGGGGGTCAGAAGGTTGAGAAAAGGATGGAAGACATCTTTAAGGTAAAACAAGGGGATACTGAGTTACTCAGGGAATTCGTGGATAGATTTCAACTTGAAAGGATGATGCTACTACGAGTCCTTGATAAATGGGCAGCCATGGCGTTCCCAAGCAATTTAAATGAAAAAAGCTCAGAAGCCACGAGAAGACTTAAGAAAAGTTTACGAGAGTTTCCTGCTACAACATGGAATGATGTATACAACAGGTACAACACGAAGCTGCAGATAGAAGAAAACACGGTTACACAGTCAAGGGTTGATGAAAGAACAAGTTCGAGACGATCGGAATCTGAAAAAAGGCCCGATAAAAATAGGTATGAACCTTACTTGGGACCTGCAGGACGGGATTCACGGTCTAAACAAGAAAACATACGGTCTGACCCTAGATCAAGTCATAGATATGCGGGTTTATCATCCAAGTTCAGAAAAGGACGAGATGCTTGATACAGTGATGCTAACACAGATGCAAGGATTGGTGATTACAGTTTCAATATTAGCACTTCCGAGTTGGTAGCTGTTTTGAGAAGTATGGGAGATAAGGTGCGGTGGCTTAAAGGAGATCAAACCTGAGCAGAAGAAATCTGAATTTCTGGTGTGAGTTTCATAACAATCATGGCCATAAAACAACAGATTATAGATTATTACAAGGTGAAGTAGAGCATTTGTTAAAGCAGCGCTATTTAACTGACTTGTTCAGTAAAAAAGGTAGATAATCCTATATGAAGAGTAGATAAGAGCTCCAAAACCTCCATCTCCAAAAAGAACAGTCAACGTGATAAGCGGGGGAGAACATGTCAATGGTGTGACATATACGACTGCAAAAAAGACATCAAAAAGCACGGTTACTCATGGAAAGTGAGTTCGCCATGTTTTGGATGAAGACAGTATAATGTTTGATGATGCAGATGTGGATGGATTGATAATTCCTCACAATGATGCGTTGGTAATATCTTTACTTGTACATGATACTAATGTAAAATGAGTTTAGATTGATCCAGGTAGCTTCGTAAATATTATTCTTCTAGAGTGGTGAATAAAATGCAAGTTGAAGACAAGATGGTACCAAAAGCACGTTCCTTATCTGGATTCAATAATTCAATTGTTATCACAAAAGGGGAAATAGTGCTTGCCACATTTGCAGAGGGAGTTATCAAGGACACGAAATTCCAAGTGATAGACACTGACATGGCTTATAACTTGATTCTTGGGAGGCCATGCATTCATGATATGGATGTTGTACCGTCTACATTACATCAAGTCATTAAGTTTCATTCATAATGGGGGATTCGACAAATCCGTGGAGATCAGCAGGCTTATAAAAATATCAATTTAGTGATAGATTTAAGCACGACGTATGATGATACAAACGAGAATCCAGTTGAGGATATGATAAATCAAATCTCAACTGAAAGTGGTTCACGGCAGACAAATGTAGATTCAAGACCCTATGTCATTCAAGATCCAAAGGAGAATGAAAACATCAAAACAATGACTGAAGAGCTCCAGGCTATCACACTATTCGAACAATGGCCAGACCAAAAATTTTACATTGGAGCAAAACTGAGCCTGGAAATGAAAGGTAAGTTAGTCAAATTTTTAGAAGCTAACACAAATTGCTTTGCTTGGTCGTATTCATATATAACAGGTATACTACCGGAGGTGATGACCCACAAACTGAATGAAGATCCATTGTACCCACCAGTCAAGCAAAAGAAAAGGAAGCAAGGGTCCTTCAAAAATCAAGTAATTGAGGATGAGGTACAAAAACTTTTAAAAATTGGTCCAATACGGGAGGTAAAATACCCAAACTCGTTAGCTAATACTATGGTAGTTCCAAAAAAGAATGAAAAATGGCGAGTTTGTGTAGATTATACTGATTTAAATAAAGCTTGTCCAAAAGGTTCATTCCATTTACCATATATAGATCAATTGACTGATTCTACCACATGTCATGAGCTGTTGAGTTTTTTAGATGCATATTCAGGTTATAATCAAATAAATATGGATCCCCTAGATGAAGAAAAAACTTCGTTTATTACAGACATGGGGACTTACTGTTACAAAGTTATGCCATTTGGTTTGAAAAGCACTGGGGCCACGTATCAAAGATTGGTGACTAAGATGTTTCAAGAACACCTGGGAAAGGCTATGGAAGTCTACATCGATGACATGTTAGTCAAGTCAACACAAGCAAGGGATCATTTTCAACACCTTTCGAGCACTTTTGAAATTCTTCGCAAATATAATATGAAGCTAAATCCAGAAAAATGTGCCTTTGGTGTGGATTCAGGTAAGTTTTTAGGTTTTCTTGTTTCTAATAAAGGTATTGAAGTAAATCCTACACATATCAAAGACATTGAGGAAATACCTGACATACTCACTAGCAAATAAGAGGTGCAAAGGTTAACAGGAAGGATAGCAGCTTTGGGAAGATTTATTTCCAAATCTTCGGAGAAAAGTTTTAAATTATTTTCAGTATTGAAAAAGCAAAATCAATTTGAGTGGAAAGACGAATGCCAACAAGCTCTAAAAAATTTAAAAGCATATATGTCAAATCCACCTCTATTGGCTAAATCAAAGGATGGAGAAAGGCTTCTCATTTATCTCGTCGTGTCAGAAATGGTTGTAAGTGCAGTATTGGTGCGAGAAGATAGAGGGTAAACAATCTCTAATTTATTATGTTATCAAAATTTTGTTGGATGCTGAAACACGATATCCTCATTTAGAGAAACTTGCTTTAGCGTTAATTATGGCATCTAAAAAATTGAGACCTTCTTTTCAATGTCATATTATCCCTGTAATAACAGCTTTTCCTTGCATAAACAAGAATTGTCTGGTAGGTTAGCTAAATGGGATATAGAACCTAGTGAATATGATATCATATACCAACCTATAACTGTGATAAAATCACAAGTTTTAGCAGATTTTATGGCAGATTTGAGCACAAATATAGTTCCTGAAGCAGAAAAGGAATTACATGTATTTACCGGATCTAATCCGAGGACTTGGATCCTATATACCGATGGCTCCTCGAATGTTAAAGGAGCGGGTTTAGGTGTTGTTCTAATCCTACCTTCTGGGGAAATCATAAGACAAGCAATAAAATGTTATCACATTACTAACAATGAAGCAGAGTAAGAGGTTGTGATTGCAGATTCAAAAATGGCACGAGAACTCGGTATAGAGCAAATTATAATCAAAAGTGATTCGCAGCTGGCAGTTAACCAGATGCAGGGGACTTACATAGCTAGAGAGGCGCGAATGCAACAATATTTGGAAAAGGCATGAGAGTTGATCAGACATTTTCAGTCATGGAAAATCATGCAAATACCTAGGGAGGAAAATGCAGAAGCAGGTGCACTAGCTAATCTCGCGTCTGTTGCAGAAATAACAAATGCAAAAAATGCTATCGTAATACATTTGTTTCATTCGGCACTCGACCAAGATAAAAATGAGGTAAACTTTAATAATTTGACTTTGTATTGGAGAAACTAATTTGTTAACTTTTTGCAGTACATAATTCTACCTGAAGACAAGAAAAAGTCTCAGTTACTTCGACGAAAAACTGCTCGTTACTGTTTGAGTCGTGGAAATCTATACCGATAGATGTTTGGAGTACCTGTAGCAAGATGTCTCGGACCTTCTCAAATGGAATATGTGATGAGAGAAGTACATGAGGGACATTGCAGAAATCACGGTGGAGAAAGATTCTTGGTAAAGACTCTAATAAGAGCAGGATACTATTGGAAAAAAATGGAAGAAGATGCCGAAAGTTATGTGGCCAAATGTGACAAATGTCAACAAGCTCTAAAAAATTTAAAAGCATATATGTCAAATCCACCCCTATTGACTAAACCAAAGGATGGAGAAAGGCTTCTCATTTATCTCGTCGTGTCAGAAATGGCGGTAAGTGCAGTATTGGTGCGAGAAGATAGAGGTAAACAATCTCTAATTTATTATGTTATCAAAATTTTGTTGGATGTTGAAACACGATATCCTCATTTAGAGAAACTTGCTTTAGCGTTAATTATGGCATCTAAAAATTGAGACATTCTTTTCAATGGCATCTTTTCTCTGTAATAACAGTTTTTCCTTGCATAAACAAGAATTGTCTGGTAGGTTAGCTAAATGGGATATAGAACCCAGTGAATATGATATCATATACCAACCTATAACTGTGATAAAATCATAAGTTTTAGCAGATTTTATGGCAGATTCAGCACAAATATAGTTCCTGAAGCTGAAAAGGAATTACAGATATTTACCGGATCTAATCCGAGGACTTGGATCCTATATACCGATGGATCCTCGAATGTTAAAGGAGCGGGTTTAGGTGTTGTTCTAATCCTACCTTCTGGGGAAATCATAAGACAAGCAATACAATGTTATCACATTACTAACAATGAAGCAGAGTACGAGGTTGTGATTGTAGGTTTGGAAATGGCACGAGAACTCGGTATAGAGCAAATTATATCAAAAGTGATTCGCAGCTGGCAGTTAACCAGATGCTGGGGACTTACATAGCTAGAGAGGTGCGAATGCAACAATATTTGGAAAAGGCATGAGAGTTGATCAGACAGTTTCAGTCATGGAAAATCATGCAAATACCCAGGGAGGAAAACGCAGAAGCAGATGCACTAGCTAATCTCTCGTCTGTTGCAGAAATAACAAATGCAAAAAATGCTATCGTAACACAGTTGTTTCATTCGGCACTCGACCAAGATAAAAATGAGGTAAACTTTAATAATTTGACTTTGTATTGGAGAAACTAATTTGTTAACTTTTTGCAGTACATAATTCTACCTGAAGACAAGAAAAAGTCTCAGTTACTTCGACGAAAAGCTGCTCGTTACTGTTTGAGTCGTGAAAATCTATACCGATGGATGTTTGGAGTACCTTTAGCAAGATGTCTCGGACCTTCTCAAATGGAATATTTGATGAGAGAAGTACATGAGGGACATTGCAGAAATCACGGTGGAGAAAGATTCTTGGTAAAGACTCTAATAAGAGCAGGATACTATTGGAAAAAAATGGAAGAAGATGCCGAAAGTTATGTGGCCAAATGTGACAAATGCCAACGATATGGCAATAATACGCATCATCCAGAGGAGCTGTTACATCCGGTTATTTCACCATGGCCTTTTATGAAGTGGGGGAAGGATATCGTGGGTCCATTGCCACAAGTTAAAGGAAAGGTACGATTTTTATTAGTATTAACGGACTATTTTTCCAAATGGGTAGAGGCAGGAGCCTTCAAACAGGTGCGAGAAAAAGAAGCCATGGACTTTATTTGGCGAAACATTATTTACCTGTTCGAAGTTCTAAAAGAAATTGTATATGATAATGGACCGCAATTCATAGGCACGAAAATCACATAATTTTTTTAGAGTTAGCAGATTAAACGGGTAACTTCCTCGCTTTACCACCCTGTGGCCAATGGGCAAGCTGAATCAACAAACAAAGTTATTATTAATAATTTTAAGAAGATATTAGAAGAGTCAAAAGACAAGTGGCATGAGGTGTTACCAGGAGTTTTATGGGCTTATCGAACGGCAGCAAAGACAGGCACGGGAGAGACTCCATTTTCACTTGTTTATGGTGTTGAAGCCTTAATTCCAGTTGAGATAGGTGAACCAAGTACAAGATATACACAAGCAACTGAGGAATCGAATGAGGAAGAGATGCAAATGAATTTGTATTTACTGGAAGAAAGGAGAGAAGCGGCTCTAATAAGAATGGCGGCTCAAAAACAAATAATTGAGAGGCTACAACAAGAAAGCCAATCTGAGATACTTCAAAATTGGGGACTTTGTCCTCAAAAAGGTTTTTCAATCAGCAAAAACAGCTAGTGCATGGAAGTTGAGTCCAAATTAGGAAGGCCCTTATAGGATTCGAGGCATCGCTGGAAAGTGAGTATATGAGTTGGAAACCATGGAAGGCAAGATACTATCATAAAATTGGAATATTGCTCATTTGAAGAAGTATTACTTTTAGGCAAAAGAAGTACCTATGGTTAGGTATAGGTCAAATTTAATTGTATCTTGTTCTTTTGAATTATACTAACAATTTTAGATGATAGGAAAAAAGCTAGTACGTACCAAATGATGATATTAAACCCGAAAGACGCACGGAATAGAATAATTCCCGGTCTAGGTTACAACCTTTCTGATGAAAAAAAAGGGTTAAGCAGTCATCATCTAACTGTATACCTCCGAGTACCGTGTGTATTTTCCTTTTTAGGAAATGGTCCAAAAGGAAGGAACAATCCAGTGCTCGAAATTTTATACTTCAAAGATCTAACTATGGGGACTATACATATAAGCAAAGAAGACTAAGAGTAAAAACTCAAGCCCGAATCAGCTTAAGAGACAAAAATTGAGCCTGGATCAAAAACCTTGAAGCAACCTTGAGAAGGTGTGAACTCGCAAGAAGGACACAAGATACGCTCCAAGTTCCTATGATTTTTTATGTTAAAGTCAAAAAATTAATCACGAGATAATAGACCCCGATTTTGAATTTCAAAACCTGTCACAAGGAAAGCAGTTATGAAAGTGTTGTATGCATAAATGTTGTACAAAGCGTTATATGCTTAAATTAAAAATGATGTACGAAATTTGAAAGTTCAAAGCTTAAAGCTTCTTCAAATTATTTCTTTTTCATGTTTACTTCTTCTTTCATATATTTATACCAATATGAAGATGAGACGTCATCTTCATCAGTGTCGTTTATATAAAAGGACCCTCTTTTATAAAAATTCGTGTTTATCAAAATCACGGAATGTTAAAATATTTTTAAATGCAAGTTCGAATATCAAAGAGTGAAATAAAAGCTCAGATATCAAAAGAAGCGGTAAAGGAAATCGAAACTTATATATTAAACTTTGGTAAAACCAGAGGTACTTGTTTTTCATTAAACCCCAAAACAAGATAGGGGTAATCAAAAAACAACCATTCCAAAAAAGAAAAAACTTCCCACCAAAAAAGTTCTAAACAAAACAACCAAATAAAAATGGAAAACACTATGGATCATCATCTAAGGAGGCATCATCCACTGGAACATCAGCAACGGGAGAAGAAGGATCAGATTGAGGAGAAGGGGCTTGGACATTACTTCACCAGGAACAAGTCCATTTCCCATCACCTTCACCTTCAGGTGAGGAAAAGCTTTAACTTTATGGAGTTTTATCAATTGCTTCTTTAGCTTTAAAAATATCAGCATTAAGGTCAAAATTAAACCCTCCTGGTTGGCCTCCATTAGAGTCTCGAGGTGAGTATTTAAAAAAGCCCAGTTCACATCTAATGTCAGCTTATCCTCGAGAGTCTCATAGTCTTTCTCACACTAATCGATCTCGTTTCTCAATTCTTCTTTCTCTACTTGCGAGGCATCATATGGTGTCTTAAAATGAGTAAGGGAACTTTCCAAGAACTTAACCTTATCAGTAGAGTCACGGAGATCTTCTTGAACTTGAGTAAGAGTTTGAACCAATTCTCATGCATAAGTCTCTTTCTGGTTAGGGAGTTCCTTCAAACCTCTTATTTCTTCAGTTGCCTTAGAAAGCTTTTCAGCAAATACGGACTCAAGGATATCTTTATCCTTACCGACTTGACTTGAATAAGCCTTTTCAATCGCTAATTCAGCGGCTAACATCTTCATTTGTTGCTCTAAAACATTCTTCTCCTCTGCCAAAACTTCTTTCTCCAATTGAAGACCCTCAAATTGCCCTTTCCAATTTTTAGCCTCGATTCGGTAATCAATAATATGTTGGTCTGCATAGACGATACTTTTCATGAGTTTCGTACCTATCAAGTTGATCTACAAAGAAAGAAAAGGAGTTACGGATAAACGAAAAAAGAGAGAAAGAGGAAATATAGTTAAACTCGAACTTTCAGAGAAGAATGAACAATATCATTCATCCAGGTCAACGAATTATGACTTTCCAATGTTGACTTCTCCACATGACCAAGAAAAGGTTTCAACCATACATCGGCTTGACCCGATTTCTTCAATAAGTTCCCACCTTCAGGAAACTCAACAACAATTTTCTTCATCACCTTCTTGCTACTGGAAAGTTCAACTTCTACATGAGAAGTAGTAGCAACAGGGATGGCAGATGAGGTAGAAGCAAACACGAGGGGTAGCATTAGAAGCAACTTCAGGTAAGGGAACATGGGGATGAACGAGGACTGAGATTGGAAGGGAGGCGGGGATAGATTTAAAACATACTTGATATTCAGAAGAAAGCCATCATAATAGAGTTTAAGACACAGAATATGTAGACAGTATTGCACTAAGCAAACAAGCAAGGTTTGCAAAGTTGTTTATGCAAAGCATACATTTTTTAATAATTCAAAGTCTGGAAAAGTCTAGTTAAGCTAAGTGTACATGCTGACATTTAGGACAACCTTGTTTAATCACAGAAACATTTAGACAATGTATTAAGGCAAGCAGTCAGATAATCACATGAAGCCAAAGGGATGCAAGACACATTAGAAAGCAAGTTGTCAGAGCACATGAATTACTGGGAAAGGTTAAATAACAATACAAATCTATAAAGTTTCAGGATTGATTAACTAATTAACATACTAGTAGTATCCTAAAGATGCTAAGTTCAGGACAGGTTTAGAACTAGCAAAACAGCCTACATGAAACAAGTTAAAGGACATTAAGTTAACCTCTAAGAGGATTCATATTATTCAAAAATAACCAATCTCAGAGCTAATATTATCAATTATAGGACTAGATGAACTCATAGAAACATAAAAGTGGTAGAATCATGCCCATACTTTAAAAATGATGGATCGAATACATAGGTTATGGAAACATAGAAGATAAAATGACAAGGGATAGTCACTCACCAGTTAGGCAAGAAAGTAAGAAAATACACCACAATAGTCAAGTCCAGAATTAACTGGCCTTGGCTTTTAGCCGATAGGGACCAGAAGCAAACGAGCAAAGAGAAACAAAATTAAACCCTAAGTTTTCAGTGAGAGTATTGATAGTTCCCGTCTATCTAAAGGGGAAAGGGGAAGGGTTTAAATAGTGTAGGAACTAAACACATAAATATGGAAAGTAATTAATTCAAACGATCAGTAAAGAAGAAAAATTTTAAAACCTTAGTTTTTTAGGTAAACCCCACAAAATCGGCAGAAAATAAAGACAATCAACTACATATTGCATGTGATGAACATAGACAGGAAATTATTCAAAATAAACACATAATCGAACCAGATCTGGTCCAAATGAAAAGAGTTTGAAAACCTAATTTAGGGTAAGTAAAAGAAATCGACAAAAATAGGCAGATTCATGCATAATAGGACGAATATAGACGGGATAGTACTTAAAATTAAAGCTTGAACCAGTTTTGGTTCGAACCAAAAGAGGATCTGAAAATCCTAACCTTAGGGTTAAGTACGAATCAGGGAGAGATACGAAAAATAATCGTACTTACAAAGAGCAAGTGATGAACACAGACGGAATAAACAACAAGTTAAGGATTTGAACTAATTTTGATTTGATTCTTACAAGATCTGCTTGTCATATTAGTCAAGAAATTATGTAACACCATAAACGGGTAACCAGTAGAGAGGGGGGGTCAATAAGGTAAGTGAGTCATTGATTGATTCCACTTTTGGGTTGGAATTGGAGGGGTAATGGGTGACGACGCTAGGGTTTACAGAGGAGAGGAGAAGGTTCGAGATAGTTCAAGGACGTCGAGGCTGGGATAATGGTCTCTAGGGTTTGGGGATAAGTAGGTTAATTAGAAGGAGGGACTGAGATCAACGGTTGTGATTTAAAAGGGGTTGGCTCGGTTTCGGACTGGGTTAGGCGGTTATGGATTGGTATTAAGTGTTGGGCCAAGGATTTGGGTAGGTGTTTTAGGCAAATGGGCTAAGGGGATGGTAGTTCAGGTCCGAAATTGGTGAATTTAGGGACTATTAGTTAAGTACCCAATTTAATTAATAAAATAATTTATAAAAAATGATAAATAAAATAGTGAAAATATTATTTGTGCATAAAAATGATTAATAACAATTATTTATTACTATAAAAGCATAAAAAGTTATTGTTTGCATAAATAAAGTGATCATAAGTATATAAGGGCTATTATTGTAAAATATACCATTTTAGCCTAAAGATGCAAATATAATTATAATAAATATATCAAAAATATTTAAGCTTAATATGGATATAAATGATGAGGTTAGATTATAAAATCATCATAAAAATTATTTGTAATGCAATTAATAATTATTTATATAATAAAAATATGGGAATAAGTTGATTTAAAAATCTTTAAAAATTATGAAAAAATTAGGAAAAATGCTTGATGATGCTCATGCACTATTTTGAAAGTATATATGGATATTTGAAATATATGAGAGAAAATTTAGGTATCAACAGTGATTAAGGGTGGGATAAAGATCAACACGATTAAGGGAAGCTATGGAAGAAACTTGACTTCTCATGGATTCTCGATCAGTTGAAAAAGAAAATTCCCGAGGAACAATTTCAGCAACTGTTGGTTCATGTACTGGTTCATTCGATTCTCTATTCTTAGAAGAGGGTCTAGGGGTCAAAGAAGCCTTAGGTTTAGAAGAGGAAGGTGTGGAAACATTGACATGAGAAAAAGAATCACGGCTAGACAACGAGCCTAAACTACAAAGTCTACCACCTCTCCAACTTCTAACAGGAGCGGTAGAAGGAGCAAGTTCATCGACAATAACAACCTTGCAAGGATCAGGTGTAGGAGAAGACATGATTGTGTAAAAAATTAACAAGGAGTAAATGCATAACAAAGAAGGAAGAGTAAAAAAGAGAATATTTTAGAAATGGGATTTCGTGAAACCAAAGAAGTATGAGGTATATATAAGAATAAGTTACCATCATTGAAATTAGGTCATTATGAAGTGTCATAATGAAACCGTCACTTCGTGACTGACGCAGCCGTAGAAAAATCCCAAAAAGCGTTGAAAAGTCGCATAACCAATCACCAAGAGCCACGTGGCATATAGATGTGACATACGTCGCGTTGATTCTGAAGAAAACACAATGATACTTGAAAAGCGGCGGCATATAATTCCCGCCATAAATAATTACCACTTTCCGAATATTCAAAAACTGGGGGGACTATCTCTATTGGTGGTAAAATGATTATACACGTGGAACCGCACTTAGATGACAAAGCATGATACGTGAAATAATAGTGGAGTGACAACTGGCATATTTCATTGATGAAATATATGAAGCAAGAAAGATGCGTAGTAAACACTCACGAGACAATAAAGACCCAATGTCCGAGCCTAAATAGTTGTTGAAGAGGCACGAGCGGAACGAATCAAGACTGGAAAGAAGGAAGATTCGTGAACTCGCAATTAATAAGGAAAGAAAATCAGAATCGTTACCAAATTCTTATAGTTATGAATCTGTCAGTTACGATTATCAATTATAACGGGAAATTAATACCATTAATGCTTATAATGAATTCATAAATAGGAAGAAACGCTATATTTAGGTTATCACACCTCTTTTTTCCGCAGCAACCCTATTACGAGGTTGAGTTAGAAGAGTTTTTCCAATTAAAGTGACGTTTCGAAAAGGGATTATTTATTATGTAGAGCTGCCACTTGGAATTGAGTTTTGGTGTTCCAAGTCACCTTTTATTGAATACCTTATCAAAAGAAAAAGTTTGACTCCTANATAATGTCAGAATCACGATTAAAAAGGAACAAGGATAGAATTAAACAATAGAAACAGTACTGAATAAGATAAACATCACATTAAACATTACTAAACACACAAAATACATACAAATTAAAAGATTGAAAAATAACAAAGATAGAGAATATGAACCTTTGCAGAAGCTTTTCAATATATTTTGAGAAAAATCTGACAATTACAACGGATGAGCGAAAATTGTGACTGCGAACTGGATCCTCGGACTCGAACTGAACCTTCGTCTCTCCTAGGATTCTTTTATAGCTTTCTGAAACCTTTCCTCTTAATATTTGTTTTTTTTTTTATTTCCTCTTTTCGTTCTTTTCTTTTTCTTTTCTCTTTTTCCACTGTTTCTCTTCTTTTCCTCTTTCTTTTCTGACTTTCGTTCTTCTTATTTTTTGTTTGTTGCTGACTTCTTTTCTTCACTTCTTTTCTTTGTTTTGCTTTTTTTTTGTTCTCACTTTTTCTCTTCTTCTTTTTTTCGGTCAGTCCCTCCTCCCTTTCGTTCTTTTTTTTTCTTTTTCCTTTTTTCCTTTTTGGTTTGTCTATTTATAGAATAAGGTGGATGAAGTGGTTGGTCAAATGTGATATTGTATGGGAGTAGGAGTATAGGATTTTTAGGCTAAAAATTTGGGGTTAGTTAGCTAATTTAAAAAAAAAATCAGATTTTTTTAGATAAAGTTTGTTATCCTAACGTTAGCTTCAAAGCTTTATTTTTAATTAAAAAAAAAATCGTTTTTTCTTTTCTTTATTTTTTTTAAACTTTTTTTTTTGTTTTAATTTTTTAAATCTTACATAAAAGATGGTAACGTATATATATATACACACATATCATCCTGTTTTTAGACTTAAAATAAACTATAAAAATAAGAAAACTCAATATTTACACTATAATTTAAATCATACAAAGAAAATATAATAGTTTACTTATTAAATTCTAATTAAAAGATACTCCATATATATACACTTTAAGAATGTGAGTATTATTATTATTTATTTATTTACTTTAATTAAATAAAATCTACTAAGTGTAAGATAAAAGCTTAAAACATCAATATTAGGCCTAAAGGGAATATTTCTACTAAAATAGTATAACATTTGAGTGTGGTCAAAAATTAGTTGTCCACAGCATGCCCCTCTTAGCTTGGAAACATGAAGAGTTTTCAGGCAAAGAAAATGAACAAGGTGACTGATTTTTTACCTCACTATTAAAAGGGAAGAGAAGATGAAAGAAAAGGATGTGATCGAGCCTTGGTTTTAGGCCGCCTAGATATCCCGGGTTATAAGGGAATCATGCCATGTGTAGTTCAAGTGAAAGAAGAGTTNAAACGAAAAGAAAATTACATACTCTTGAAATCTAAGAGTTACAAAATTCCTATCTAAATGCCATCTGGAGTCTTGTCTTGATTCTTGACTTGCTTCTCCTATTGACTTTACTCTGAAACTTAATGCTCTCCGATATAAAAGACTATGGAATATTCTCATAGGCTTGCTTCTTGATCCGTTGATAGGAAGATGGATCTTGAAATCCTCTACATGTATCCTGTCAAAGCTGCTTGCGGCTGGTGTTGAGTTCAAACATTCCGCTTTCTCTGGCGAGAGCTGGAATCTTATTTTTATACATCCAATCCGTGCTTTGCAGAAAAACCTACAAGCCATCACCAACAAACAAAAATTTTTTGCCCAGTTTGCACTAGGAAATTTTTGTGAGTTATTGAAAACACATTAAACTATCTTTGCTATTGCAAAAATAAAGAATTGAAAAAGACATATTTTTTTTTATAAGTAATGGGGGATGTCGTACCCAGTGTTAACAAGAATGCAAGAAACCAGGGGATGTAGTACCCTGTGTTGACGATAAGATGAGGCACGTGGCACTTTGAGATGCTACTAGGGAATGTCGTACCCTATGTTAGCAATAAGAAATACAACCAGGGGATGTAGTACCCTATGTTGGAAATAAGATGAGGCTCTTGGCTCTCTAAGATTCTACTAGGGAATGTCGTACCCTATGTAGGCAGAAAAAGGCAACCAGGGGATGCAGTACCCTGTATTGGCAATGAGATGAGGCTCGTGGCTATCTGAGATGCTACTAGGGAATGTCGTACCCTATGTAGGCAAACAGAAATGCAACTAGGGGATGTAGTATGTTAGCAATAAGAAATGCAACCAGGAGATGTAGTACCATGTGTTGACGATAAGGTGAGGCTCATGGCTCACTGAGATTCTACTAGGGAATGTCGTGCCCTATGTAGGCCAAAAGTAATGTGACCAGGGGATGTGGTACCCTATGTTGAAGATAGGGTATTGATTCCCTATAATAAAACTAAGAATAACATGATTACTTGTATATTAGAAAACAAAAACTAAGGATTTGAGAACTTCACTTAGTGGTGTTCGTCTTTTCACTAACTGTTTCCTAAAATTATTTTGTTCCTGTTCTGAACAAAGAAAAATTTGTTAGTTTTAAAATGGTGGTCAGTTTGTGGCCTTGATTTCTTGAGTGACTTGACCTTGCGTCCATTACACTTGTTAGAAACACTGACTTCATCGATGGTCGTACAAATTGCCGGGAGATTCTGTCATTACTTTCTGGAGATCTTCTTTCTCAACATCAAAACCTGAGTATTTTGTGCCTATCACCATTT
>ML386521.1:0-16256 GCA_005239525.1 Nicotiana knightiana | reverse complement strand
AGCACATAAAATGCAAGGTATATAATGCTTAAAATCATGAATTCTAGCCACGCATCACATGGTGTCCATAAACCGCATCATATGGCCCATGATCTCCTGAAAGCCTGGCGCCGTCATAAAGTCCACTAGAGCAGGACCTGCTGGGGGCACCTCACCCTACTCCTCTATAGTAGGATCCTCTGGTGGTGGTACAACTGGAATAGCTCGGGGACGCCCTCGTCCCCTACCTCGGGCCGGTGCCCTCCCCCGGCCTCTGCTACGACCTCGAACAACGGGGGTAGCGGCTCCTCCCGGGTCTCGAACATCGGATGCACGCGTCCTCACCATCTGTGAGACAATAGAAGAATGAGATTTAGTAAACCATAAACTACACGATAGAATAAAAATAAGGAGAGGTTTTCCTAACACCCTATAGCCTCCCGAAGATATTTACAGGCATATCCATACCGATCCGCAAGACTCTACTAGGTTTGCCCATGACTTGTGAGACCTACGTGAACCTAGAGCTCTGATACCATGTTGTCACGACCCAAAATACTAACTCAAGTCGTGATGGCGCCCAACACCGGGGTTAGGCAAGCCCACACTCAGATTACTAAGGATTTTTCCCATATTTGATTAAACATCCCAACACGTGCCAAGTTTTAAATAGATGGGAACGTGTACAGACCCGCAAACCATAATAACTACTACATGTGTGCCAGGAACTAGTGTCACAAGTCCTACGGGCATACTAACAGAATATACAAAAATATAATATACAGTCCCACTGTCTGAAAGAAATAGACGGGAAATAAGCAAAAGAAACTCCATGGTGCTGCCGAGGATCGTCAGGAGAAGCAGCTCACTGTGAAGTCAGGTCCAACTATGATCAAAATCGAGCTCCGTTATGATAACCAGATGCACCAGCCTCAGAACCTGTACAATTAAGTACAAAAGCGTAGTATGAGTACATAAACAAATATGTACCCAGTGAGTATCCCGCCTAACCTCGAAGAGGTAGTGACGAGAGGTCGACTTGACACTCACTAAGGGCCAACAAAATGATTAAACAAGATATAATATCAGTAACAAACATACGAGGATGATAAAAACAGTAAACATTAAAAATAACAGTAATTCAAGTAAATGCTGGAAGTAAATATACAATTACTACTTCGTTATTCTTTTATTTCCTTTAAAAATATCGGACCACTCAATATCTATAAAAGAATCATTAACAATTTAGCATGCGCATACAGGATAAGGACAACCAGCCTGAGCCATCATAATGATCATATCTGTGCACTGCCGAGGGTCGAACGGCCCCGAACCATAATATATCTTTCAATCTCTCCTTGGCATATGACCCGCTCCCATGAGAGTGGGGGAAATAACACTTCGCTCGCGGAATGTAAATTGCGAAGCGGTCACATGCACACACAATTTACACATTTATTCTTTATAAATTACTTTTCGTGAACAATTCCTTAAAATTACTCAAATTCCATGATCTCAGGGAAACAAGCCGCATGTAACATTAATTCATTAAGCATACAGTTCATTTCAAGGAAAACATAAGGCACGGTGTAGGCCTAACTACCCGGACATAACAATAATAGTCGCTATGTACGGACTCTCATCACTTTGCACGTGCGTAGGCCCCCACAAACATTATCACATAGCCATTTAAATCACCTAAGGGACAGTTCCCTGTTACAAGGTTAGAAAGGAGACTCACTTCGTGTCGAACCTATTCTCCGGGTCAAGAACGATCCNTTCACGAGTAATTTTCTAAATTCTCGAAAGCCCTAGGTTACTACCCAAATTCCTAAATTTTCCACTAATTAGGTAGTTAAATTCTACTAAGAATGCATGAATTAACTAACTTTAGGATAGAATTTACTTACCATTTTAGTAGCTAGGTCGTGGAGCTCTTTCCCAAGCTTTCAAGGTCTCTAATGGAGGAAGAAAATGGGGTGAAATGAAATAATCCCGTGTTTTAAAGAACATACTGCCTACTGTGGTTACGCACCTGCGGCTCAAGGACCGCACCTGCAGTCTCGCGCCTGCGAGAAAAGACTCGCACTTGCGGAAGAGGGGCAAGGGGCCTGGGCTCGCACCTGCGGAGAGGAGCTAGCACATGCGGCTCCGCTCCTGCGGATATTATCCGCACCTGCGATAAATGGGAAGCCTCACCTGGAGCCGCACCTGCGAGGCAAGAGCCGCAAGAGCGGTCTCGCACGTGCGACTGGGCAACCACACCTGCGGTCACACCAGATCAGGTGCACCAGCAACTGCTTCAGCTGGTTTTTGGCCTCGTTTTGTGCCCGAGAGGCACCTGGACCCACCCGAGCCCCCGTCCAAATATACCAACAAGTCCCAAATCATAATACGGACTCGCTCAAGCCTTCGGAACACCCAAAACAACGCTGAAACTCAAAATCACACCTCAAAACCCCTAGAATCAAACTTAAGAACTTTAAGTTTCTTGAATTCACTAACAATGCGCCGAACTGACCTATACTACTCGGAATGACCCCAAATTTTGCGAGCAAGTCATGAATGACATAACGGAACTATTCCTGATTTCAGAATTCTATTTGGACCTCGATAACACAAAAACACGTCCCAAACCACAATATGAACTTAAGAAAACTCTTATTTCAATATTGGGCGCCGAAACGCTCCTGGGTCATCCAAAACCCATTCTGAACATACGCCCAAGTCCGAAATCATCATACGAAGCTACCAAACCGTCGAAACTCGATTCCGAGGTCGTTTACTCAAAATCTTGACCGAAGTCAAACTTGGCCTTAAAGGCCAACCTTAAGGAACCAAGTGTTCCTATAACACTCTAAACACTTCCGAATCCCGAACCACCAGTCCCCGCAAGTCATAAATCACAAGCCGCTATGGGAAGTTTCATTTAGGGGAACGGGGTCCAACAATGCAAAACGATCGGTCGGGTCATTACAAGTTACACCAGGTGTCACCCTTGTGCGTAAGAAATTCAATTATACCTGGTGTAGAAAGGTTACCGCAAGGCTAGTAATATTTCAGTGAAGATGTGAACGCCAAAGATGAAGAGGTAAATATTGAATTGTAAAGGAAGAATGTGGTAAAAAGGTGAAAGGAATGAGATTGCATTTATTCAGATCTTACAGATATAATATGACTCCAGAACATTATGCAAGCATGATGTTGGGGTGAATCAATAAGGGTTTCGCACTCGACGATATTGATAAATAAGTGGAAATGAACACTTGATACATAAGGATCCCGTATGAGAGTTAAGTTAAGACAAAGGACATAACCCAAGAGGCGTTACATAAAATACAGATATGAGAGTGGACCAACGAGTAGTCTGTAGTTGATTCAGAAAGATCCTAGTTCTAGCTAAACTAGAGGTCATAGATAAATCAATAGATCGTGCAAGATAAACGTAGTGAAACCCAACATAAGGAATTCAATCTCGCAGATATGATGTCATTGTGATCCTTGAGTAATGTTAATATATAAGGTTGGGTAGTTAAAGGTACCGTATAAGTGTTTCAAAAATAAAAGAGGGTGCCACTAGGGAGACAACTAAAATTTCAGTTCAGAAGCAACTTACGAGCACAAGGGCGCGAAGGTAAGTAACTAAGGATAATTATAGGCAAGTAAGAACATCAGAAATACCGTGGGGTATACAATGAAATAAAATCGCAGCTTTACAGAAGTTAGCGGGTCTTCCCTAAGCACTGCAATGAAAGACTAACTGAAGAAATAAGGAATAAGGCTTCAACATAAGAATAGTGACCTAAAGATGAAATGATCTTGTCACAACAGTCTCACTATAATATTGTATGCACTCCATAAGAAAATGGCACCTATCGTGGCTAATGAATGGGAAGAAAAAAAAAATCAAGAGTTGATAATTGAGATCACATGAGTTACAGGGAACTCCAGTATTCATGGGGACTAAGATAAGCCAAGTATCCATGCAACAAGACCATAAAAAGTAGTTGCTTACATTTAAAGACAACTGAGAAGGCATGAAAGGAAATCTATGGTGCTAGCATGTTAAAAGGAAGGTTGTGAGTAGTATAAATAGATATGCGTAGGTCACAAGCTAAAGTATGGTAGAGCGACAAGGTTTTAGCTAGACAGGAGTAAGGATAAGAAAATCTGAGTGAGAAGGTGACAAGAATAGGTAAGTCCTCGGTATTAAACCCATTATAACAAGAGAGCTGATGGTTTCCATAAAGTTATAAAAATCTTAGTATAGCATGAGTGAACTCAAAGGAGTTTAAAACTAGTAACATTTAGAAGATATGGAATGCTACCTGGTGGTAAAGTAAGGATGTAACTGTGATAAATGATAAGAGGATGACGTTTAGGCCTTTGATTGAGTAATGATTTTGAGAAAAAGGATTTCATGAACTGCACGGGATTAGAATACCCCCATAGGATGAATCACATTGGGATGCTATGAAATACATTTATTGGAGTACAGTATCATCCCTAAGTGGATAAGGAAAATCACTTCAGATATTCCTCGATGAGACGTGAACCCTAGTGACGATATATTACATAAGAGGTTTCAAGTTATCAGTGGTAGATTATAGATCAACATTAAGGTGAATCAACAATAGATGGATGAAAGTTACAAAGTATGAGATGAGATTAGGCTGTCATTCTTAAGATGAACAGTAATAAGGAAGCATTAAATGACTTAGATTTATACATATAGGATAATCAGGGAGAGAGTAACCTGGGGTTGGGTGGCAGGCCTCGATAATAATAAACCGAAGTAAGAGTTATAGTACACTATGACCTACCTAGTTGTGGTAAATCCATAAGCATAGATCATTGAGGCCATGAAACAAAATATAGCAATAGTCATAAGTTCGACAAAGTACCAAGCGAAGAACTTTAGTACACCTATAGATGCCAGAAGGACAGCTTATCATAGTACTATATATGTTCACAAAGTGAAACATAGAGATTGGTTAAAAGCTAACGGGAAAAAGAGATAAGAGTCGCATTGGCGCACATTCAAGGTTAGAATCGTACAGGATGCATGAAAGAAGGTAGAAACAGTTACGAGTTTGGAAGAATTTCGACCACAAGTCGTGGCGTGAGAAAGAGGCCTAAAAGGGGGAATGCCTTAGCTTTGGATTTATTCACCGAAAAACTCCCTAGATGGAAAAGACAACATTATAATATCCGTAAAATCTATTGTTTAAGACAAAAATAAGTGCATCATTCAACATTCGAGGACAAATGTTCCAAAGGGGGGAATAATGTTACACCCCGTAATTTCGTACGTGAGAGTACGTCGTAAGTCAATTTATTTAAGCTTAGAAATGAGATCGTCTTTAAAAGTACATAAAGTAAGTTAATCATGTTAACTTGAAGGTTACAAATAGTTAAGATCATGGACTGCAAGTACCAAGAAGGTTGGAAGGCTTAGAAGCTAAACAAATTGAAGAAAATAAGTTCGTCGAAAGTCGACACATCTGGAATGTTATAACATGTACTTTAGTGTGATACTATGGTTAATAAAATGATAAGGAGGTTATTCTATGAAATATTTTCTTCGTATGATAGTCGTGGGTTACGTTTTGAAGTCAAGCAACTTGTGGAACAAAAGTTGGCAAAGATCATCACAAGTTACACTCAAAAATATGCTGAAAATTAGGTCAAATGTAGATGATATTTTATCCCAATATACTTGGAATTATAGTATGATATAGATACTAAATTTAAGATCAACGAGTCTAGTTTCTAACGCATTTAACTGTCTGTTGATACGACATCGAAGTAGAGAGTTATATCCATTTTTACGAGATTGCGCAGGCTGCTAGGTGACAAGTAGGTGTGTCACCTACTTGGTTAAATGAGAGCCCAAAAAGAAGCAATTTAGGGTCGGCAAAAGAGCTTATTTAAGGTCTCATATCCCGCAATATATCCCTCATTATATATCACAAACAACCAGACCTAAACCCCTGCAAACTTCCTCCCAAAAATTACCCACAAACCCTAAATGATTTTCTCTCCCTTTCAAGTTCTAATTGGAGGTAAAACCTAGAATTTGAAGAACCAAGATAAGGGCTGAGTTATCCAACAAATAAGGTAAGTTTAATTCTCTATTTCATCCATTTTTTCTGCTGTAAATTCATGGTAATTCGTTCTATACTTGTAAGAACTCACAGGACAGTGATCGGAAGCCGTGAGTTCGAGTTATTCACTTGTAGCAGACTGTTTTGTGAACTATTTTATGTTGCTGTTAGGCTGCGTATTTCACTACTGTTTTGTGCAATTTTGGAGGAGGAAGGTTGTGTAGAAACACCATATAGATGTAGGGTGGTGGGCTGGTCGTTCTTCGTAACATTTCCGGGTCGTTTGACACTACTACGGTGGTCATTTTGTGTTTGACGAGATTGCGGCGTGTTGGGATGTTTTGTAGTATTTTATGGTGTATATAAGGCTGGAAAATAATGTATATATGTTGTTGTTGTTATTTTCTTGTGTTGTTGGTGTTATCTTGAATTTGGAGGAAGTAAGTATTATAGGGGAGATGCTGCCCGTTTTTATACAAAATAAGCTTGTCGTTCGTTGTGCGATAGTTGTACCATTCGTAACTTAATGATAGTATTATTATCGTTGTTGTAGATTAAGGTGAGAAGAGACAAGTTCAAATTGGTGATTAGAAATATTGTGATAAGGTATGTTAAGGTATTCCCTTCTTTCTTTTGGCATGACCTAAAGTGAAACGAACGTAAACGATACGCTATTTCATAATGAATCTACTCCTAGCAAATAAGGTTGTCCATGTTTTTCTATCCTTACAAAGTTATTCTAAGAAATTATGTATGATCCTTGAGTCCTAGTGAAGTTCATATTGAGGGTATGATGTCCATAATGTTAATTGAAGGTGCAACTACCTTACGTCACTCCGAAAGGTTTAGAGCATGATTCCATAGTCCAACATGCATTATATATAGTATCTATTTTACTCTACCGAGCCGCGCTATAGTCGGTCGGGTATGGAACCTGTTGTGCAATCACTTATCAGTTGGGTTTACCGAGCTTCACGTGGCTGGGTACGATTTTATCGAGCCTTATGATGGCCGTGTATGTTTTTACCGAGTCCTCTTCGAGGCCGGGTATGATATGATGATGATGATGCCCACAGAGGCAGATGTTTTTAAAAGATTATGTATATATATATCACACATTTCATGTCACTATCTTTCAGAGGCACTCGGATGCTACAGGTTGTATCTCTTATATCTCTATTCACATTACCGTTCTTAGTTATGCTTTTATGGCTTACATATTCAGTACTTTATTCGTACTGACGTCCCTTTTTCTTGAGGACGCTGCATTTCATGCCCGCAGGTCCCGATAGACAGGTTGACAGTCCCCCTTGTAGGCTATCAGCTTAGTGGAAGGTGTTGCTGCACTCCACTTGCTCCGGAGTTTCCTATTTGGTCAGTATGATTGGGACATGCATTGACTGGTATGTCGGGGCCCTGTCCCGACCTTTTGATGTTTATGTACTCTTAGAGGCTTGTAGATAAATGTCAGGTATATGGATACTTGTATGGCCTTGTCGGCCTATGTTTTGAGTTTACAAATGATCATGTCAGCCTTATAGGCGTGTATGTTACATGTATAAGTTTCTATATCATGTTAGGTCTTCCTATGTCTAGCATTCCATTATGTTTTATTTCGATTATGTCATGATGACCATTTTGGCACATTTACCAGTGATAGTATGATAAGAAAGATATGTTATGTTGGTACTCGATTGAGTAAGGTAACGAGTGCCCGTCACGACCCATAGGTTGGGTCGTGATAGAGGGTCGATAGGTGTTGTTCGAATGGGTCAAACATATCGTTGAGTTAGGTCGAGGCCGAGGGCCGATAGGAGTTGTTCGAACTGGTCGAACATACCTTTCGTTAAGTTGTAACCAAGGATTGATAAGTGTTTTTGAGCTCATCGAACGTACCTTTTGCTAGGTCATGGCTGAGAGCCGATATGTGTTGTTCGAGCTAATCAAACATACCTTTTATTAAGTTGTGGCCGGGGCCGATAGAAGTTGTTCGAGATGATCAAACATACCTTTCATTAAGTTGTGGCTGAGGGCCAATAAGAGTTGTTCTAATTGGTCAAACTTACCTTTGACTAAACATGGCCGAGGGCTGGTAGGAGTTGTTCGAACTGGTCGAACTTAGCTTTGATTAAAAGTGGCCGAGGGCCGATAGGAGTTGTTCGAACTGGTCGAACTTACCTTTCATTAAACTTGGTCGAGGGCCGATATGAGTTGTTCGAGCTGGTCGAACTTACCTTTGATTAAGTTGTGGCCGTGGGTCGTTAGAGGTTGTTCGAACTGGTCAAACGTACCTTTTTAGAAGAGCAGTTTCAATGATCGTGTGTCTTGTTTATTTCAATATCATTGCTTTGACTACATCATTTTGCCCTTAGGCGACTTTTGGAGAAAATTACAAGTTTTGGGTGCTAGCTGGTGTCCCAGTCCCAGCTAGTCCTTTCGTTGCCCGACTTGGAGAGCCTTGAGGAGTTGGGAAATGAAAAATACGTCTACTCTCACATACTCCAACTCGTCTCCTCGTTAGCAACCTCCTTGAGAAAATCTTATTGGGACAAAACTCAAGTGAGGGGAAAACGAGTATGACTTACGGGGCATTTCTTGTATTTTGAAGTATTTGAGGTGGTTGATATTCCAATTGTTTGGTAGGAGATTCCCTTCCATATTGACTAGTTGGAATGAACCCTTGTCCGCTTTGCCTATGATTTTGTATGGTCCGTCCCAGTTGGTTCCTAATTTTCCTTCTCGCGAATCTCTGCCTGCCTGGGTCTTGGCTTTGAGCACGTAGGCCTCAATCTTGAGTAATCGTACCTTCGCCTTTATGTTATAGTAGCGTTCTGCTTGCAGTTTCTATGCGACCATTCTTATGTATGCCATATCTTGTCTCTCTTCGGCCTCGTCGAGATCTTGTCTCCTATTCTTGTCATTGCCAGTGCCACTTTCATGGGAGTACCTTAGGCTGGGTTCTCCGACTTAGACTAGTATGACCGCCTCCGACCCATATATAAGAGAGTAAGGTCTTTCTTCTTTTCTCATTTTTGGGGTTGTTTTGTGCGCCCATAATATTTCTGGGAGTATTTCTAGACACAGTCCCTTGGTCCTTGATTTCTTCTTCATGATGTTTAAGACAGATTTATTGGAGGATTCTACCTACCCATTACCGACGGGGTGGTAAGGTGTTGAAAGTATCCTTTTGATGCGTCATTTTTCGAGAAATTCTGTGGTTTTTCTTCTCGTGAATTGGGGCCCATTGTCACAACTTATCCTTTTAGGTAGGCTGAATCGGTAGATGATGTTTTTCCATAAGAAGGTGGTTACCTCTTGCTCGCGAAGGGAGATTGCTCCTACTTCCACCCACTTAGAGCAATAGTCAGCTAAAACTAAAAGGAATTTTACATTACCTAGTCCCGGTAGAAGTGGTCCTATGGTATCCGTCCCCCATTTAATAAATGGCCATGAAGACGTGACAGGGTGGAGGTGTTCGCCGCTTGGTGGATTATTGGGCTGTATTATTGACACTACTCACATTTCTTCACAAATTCTAGGGTGTCTTTCTTCATGGTGGGACAATAGTATCCAACCCGTATGAGGCACCTGACTAGTGCTCGGTCACCGAAATGACTGTCGCAGTGGCCTTAGTGAACCTCCTCGAGAATGCGTTGGGTTTGGTTTGGTCATAAGCATATTTCTAAGGGGACGCTATACGTTCTCTTATACAAGTTGTGTGAAGAAGGATCTACCTAGTGACTTGCATTCTTAGCTTTTTGGCTTTTTTTTGGTCATTAGGGAGGGTTTCGTCCTGCAAATAATTTATAATACAATTGCGCCAATCCCAAGTTAGGTTTACGGATTTTACCTCGATGTGGTTTAACACCAAGCTGAGAACTAACTTTGATCCCCGAGGGTTATGCTTTTGGTGGCGGCGACCAATTTGGCGAGGCCATCTGCTTCGACGTTCTGAGTTCATGAAATCTGGTAGAGCTGGCAATCATCGAAATTGGGCAGCAATTTGCAGATCTCAGTCTGATACCTCTGCAATCTCTGCTCTTTAATTTGGAAAGTCCCTGTAACTTGGTTGACGATGAGCTGAGAATCACAATGTAGATTCAATCGCTTCGCGCCATACTCGAGTGCTAGTCTTAATCCTGCAACTACGGGCTCATACTCAGCCTTTTTGTTAGTCATATCTGGGTATCTTATGGATTGACAAACTATTTCACCAGTGGGAACCTCGAGCACGAGTCGCAATCCGGATCCGTAGGCATTGGATGTGCCATCAGTATGTAGGACCCAAAGTTCATACGTTTGGAGAGAAGCTTGAGTGGATTCTTTCTCGGCCTCAAGCATTACTTTTGCGCTAAATTCTGCGACGAAGTCGATGAGTACTTGCAACTTTATTGTCGTGCGAGGCTGATAAGTGATGTCGTGCTCACTTAATTTAATTGCCTACTTGGACAGCCTCCCCGATAACTCGGGTTTGTGTAATATGCTTCCTAAAGTAAACGTGGTGACGATTGAGATCGGATGGCACTGAAAGTATGGCCTAAGATTTCGTGAAGCTACGACCAGGGTAAGAACTAGTTTCTCGATGTGAGGATACCTCGTCTCGGCGTCGACAAGTGTTTTACTGATATAATAAATTGGAGATTACGTATCTTTGCCTTCTCGAACTAATACTGCACTTACTGCTACTTCTGAAATAACAAGGTAGACGAGGAGATGCTCCTCGGGCTTTGAGAGCAAAGATGGCGATGAAAGATATTCTTTAAGCTCATTCAATGTATATGCACTAAGGCGTCCACTCGAGGTCGTTATACTTTTTGAGTATGTTGAAAAACCTGTGACACCTATCAGATGACCGTGAGACGAACCTGGGTAGGGTGGCACTTTGACTTGTCAGTTTCTAAACTTGTTTCTTTGTGGTTAGATGTTCTGGTATCTTGTCGATGGCCTTAACCTGATCTGGGTTGACCTCGACTCCTCGCTGTGATACAAAGAAACCTAAAAACTTTCTTGAGGTTATGCTAAACATGAATTTTTCGGGGTTTAGTTTCATCATGTATTTTCTCAGTATATCAAATGCTTCATTTGGGTGGTCAACGTGATCCTCGACCCTGACGTATTTGACCAGCATGTCATCGATGTACACCTCCATGATTTTTGTCGAGATGACTTTTGAACATTTTTCTGACCAACCTTTGATAAGTAGCCCCCGCATTCTCCAACCCAAATGGCATGACCCTGTAACAATATGTTCCTCTATGAGTGATGAACGTAGTCTTCTCTTGGTCATCGTCCTCCATGATTATTTGGTTGTTGCCTGAGTAGGCGTCCAGGAAACTTAGTAGCTCATGTCCTGTTGTTGCGTTGACGAGGTGGTAGCGTAAATGAATCCTTTGGGCATGCTTTGTTGAGGTTGGCGAAGTCCACACACATCCTCCATTTCCTGTTTTTCTTTTTGACCATTTCCGCATTGGTAATCCTCTTAGGGTACTTTGAATCCCTAGTAGAGCTGTTTGCTAATAACTTTTCTACTTCTTCATGGATGGCCTCGGTGATTATAGGGTTGAACTTTTGTCGGACCTGTCTTACTGGGGGGTAGTAGGGGTTGACGTTTAGCCTGTGCGTGGCTATCTCCTTGGGGATGTCGGGCATATTTGCATGGCAAAAGGCAAACAAATTTGCGTTAGTTATTAAGAATTGACAAAATTTACCTGGGTCTCGAATTTTGCAGCCGATATAGGCCTTGTTGCTGGGGCTGCTAAGATCTAGCTGGACATGATCGAGGTCTTCTATGGTTGATCCTCCGGCTTTGTCCGTCTCTGGGTCCATAATGACTTCTTTCGCTTTGACTTGTGGTGACCTCAACCCTACTGATTACTATGATTCTTTTTTCTTTTCTTTCTTCTGTTGAGTTGTTGTGCCGTCCATGGAGATTCGATAGCATTCCCGGGATGTACTTTGTTCCCCTCGTATGCTTAATATTCCCCAGGGTGTTAGGAATTTGATCACTTGGTACAAGCTGGAGGGGACTAAACTCATGGGGTGTATCCATGGTCTTCCTACCATAGCGTTATATGCAGTGTCATGATCCATGATATGGAATGTTATTTCCAAATTCATCCCGCTGGCGATAACGGGGAGTGTGATCTATCCCGATGTCCATTCAAATACATTGTTAAAACCAATTAGTGTAATGCAACGCGACACTATCTTATCTTCGAGTCTCATCTGTGCGAGGACTCGAGGATGGATGATGCACGCCTCGCTTTCATCATCTACCATGATTTTCCTAACATCAGTATCTAAAATTCGTAAAGTAATGACAAGTGCATCATTGTGAGTAAAAGTCAAACCATCGACATCTGACTCATCGAAGATGATACTCTCTTCCAGTCCGTCATACAGTTTGCGGGTGATGATCTTTTGATTTTGTGAGTGGGGATGAATTTGGTGTTGTTGATGGAGGCGTCATCACTGTCACCGATAATCACGTTGATGGTGCGAGCTGGGGAAGGCAGTTTTGGTGGGCCTAGGCGTTCTTGACCCCTTGCTAAAGTGTTCCTGCCTTTGTCGCTGAGTAATCCTTGCTGCAACAACTTTGCCATTTCTAGTTGGACCTCATCTTTGGTGGACACTTCACTTTCGTCCCAAGCTTCTCTAGGGCGTAGACCACCACTGTAGGTGACACACAAAAATTATGAGTAGATAGCAAGGGTCATACCTCGATCGTTCATGTGAGTGCCTGATCTCGGCCTCGAGGGGCCATCTTCATAACGGAAAGAGTGGACGGGTGCCCTAACATATGGTTGATGTCATTCCCTGCCTGGCCATGATACATGATGGTCTTTCCTTGTTTTATCCCTGCGTTTCTTTCTGGGCTCAGACTGTACCGAGGTGAGTCGATGCATTGGCCCGTTGAGGTTGTCATCGTCTGACCTGACCTCGACACAGTAGGCATTGTGGATTTCGTCCTAGGTGGCAGTGGGTATTTTAATAACCCATTCCGAAAGGTTGTCACGACCATCCTTTCTGAGACGTTTGGTAAGGTCATCCTCACTCTGTCGAATCGGGCGAGGAAGTCCCTTAGTCCTTCTCTTGGGGATCGCTTGATGGCGAAGATATCGTTCACCCTTGTTTCAGCTTTCTTGGCCCCGACATGCGCCGTTATGAACTTATCGTCCATCTCCTTGAATATTTCTATGGAATAAGCTGGAAACTGTGAATACCACGTCAATGTCCCTCCAGTGAGGGTTTCATGGTCTCTTCCAAGTCACACCTCTTTTCGAGGTTATGCAATGGCCGACTGCAACAATAATACCCAACAAGGAGTCGGGAGCGAATCCACAGGGAGCTGAGATGGGAATTAGTACTATATATTTGTACTTCTAAAATTACGCTAAGGATTGCAATTCTAAGATATAAAACTAGAGAATATTTTTTTTGGATGTTTTTCAAATATATAAAAAGGCCTAGGGCCATGACCTTCATCTAGGTGTTTGCCTAACGAGTTGTAAACTTTAAAGCTTGTTTTGTTGGTCGGGGTGTATTTTAGCTATCAACACTCAAGTACCCACTTAATACCTCTCGGTAAGAGAATGATTTTTCCCAATTTGGATTTCTCAAGTCCAAATGGGTATTGAACAAAACAGTTGATAAAATACTCAAGTCGGGTTTTACTATTTCTAGGTTCAACCCTTTAATTGGGACTATCAATCTCTTGATATTTTCCCAAATTCTTGTTCCTAGACTAAGTCTCTCTTTCACAGGTAGAGGACAAGTCAAATAGGCATGAACTAATGTTAGCAACCATTAATTCTACAATTAAAAGAAGAACAAGGCTAAATAATAAATACCCAACCATAAATAAGCCCTAAATCAAACACCAGTTAGGTTTACACACTAGGGTTGGGTCACAACCCTAGCTAAAAATATAGCTACTCATAATGGATATAGAAGAAAATAAAGAAGAAAAGATGATAAAACTCATGTTGCAAGATAAAAATATAAAAATCCAATGTTAAATCATCAAAGTTAGCTAAAGTTGCCTAAAGCGATAAGGAAAAACGGCTACACCACTTTCAATATTCAAAACTTGACATAATTTCGTGAAAGTAGTTTATTTATACAAAGTTGGAATTTTCGGACAAAAATGCCCTTTCGGAGGTTCTGCGGCCGCACAATTCCATGTGCGGTCCGCACTTCTCTTCAGTCTTGACAGAAGTTGACTCTACGGCCGCACAATTCTGGATTGCGGCCGCATCTCTCATGTTCTGCGGTTCGCACAATTCTTGGTGGCCGCATAGGGCTCTTTTGCGGACCACACAATTTGGAAGTGTGGCTGCGTAGCTGACTTTTGCGGCCGCACAATTATTATACGGTCTGTATTTCTTCTTGTGCTTTAAATGAGACTCTCTGAACTTTGGCTAATTGTGAGGTCCGCGTTTCTTTTTTAGCTTGAAATGCGACTCTCTGAACTTTGGCTCTAGCATAGCTTCTGCAGCCGCACAATAATTATGCAGTCCGCACTTTGCACTGGAACTATGTTAAATTTCCTTCACATTCTAGGCCGCATATGAAAATCAGCGGTCCGCACTTGAGCTTTTGTGCCTGATTTTTGTTCTTGAGTTTAGATCACTCCTTCTTGAGTTATATTTCATCTTAGTGGCTCATTTTCCAATACTCCTAAAATTAAACATATTTCATCAGTTTTTTGGAATACAATTAAACACTTTTAAGCTAAAACGAAAACTAAAAGGTGCTAATAAGTAGTCAAAATCCCCACTTATTAACTCCCCCAAACTTAAGCTTTTGCTTGTCCTCAAGCAAATAAGGTAATTTCCACCTCCATAAGATAGTAGCTATTCCAGCTAATCTAAGGTGAATCAAATACACATCAAATGGGACCAACAATTACCCACAACACTTATGAATTATCAACAAGGAAATGATTTGAAGTTTTAAGCACGAATAGTTTTAATGTGACACTTGAGCATCAAGAGTTTACTTTACTCGTCAAGGAAGTTCGCTCTTTCATGTAGGTCATTGTGGATCCCAAACTCCTCCTCCTCTACTCTTCGTTAGCATATCTCACTTAAGAATGTAGCACTCAATTCAAGGATTTTGGAAAAGTTCGTTCATCTCTCTCAAAAGAATGTCACAAGTACAACTCTAAGTACCATATGCTTGCCCCTTATGTAAATCACCACTATTGTAAGTTCACTCGGCTTGAAATCATGTAGGGTTTTTTCGGAATGCAATGAAGGCTTTTGGACTAAGGTAGGAAATATTGGAATAGAACGAGTTCATCTTTTCTTAAGCACTCTATTTTCTCTTTTTGGCTCATGCTTTTCCAACTTTTGAGGCATTTTCTTTTTACTTAGGGAAATTAGAGAGACTTAACATCACTTTTTCTTGGTCATGATATTCATTTTCTTCTTCTTTGTTTTCTCCATGCTTTGCATCGTTGCTTTTCTTTGAATCCCTTCAACTTTTCAACTTATTCACTTTCTTTTTGCATTTTTCTTTTGGTCTTTCTTTCTTTTTCTTTGTCGTTCCTTTTCTTCATTTCTTTTCTCTTTTTGTACCTTGATACCAATTTCAAACTCCTGTCTCTCCCCAAAACTTATATTTTAGCCAATTATTTCTCAAGAGTGTTAAGGAAAGCTCAGGTGCCAAGCGAGGGTCACTACAAAATGGGTTAAGGATTGTAACATGGTTATCATATGAGAAAGGTTTTAGGCTCAAAAGTGTTGACTAGAGATAAAAACATTGGTGAGCCATGGAAAATTTCAAAACGGGTTAAGAGAACCTATAATCACTTCTCAAGCCAAGCAAAACTTAAATTTCGCCTAGAATCACATTCGGGGCAAGTTCTAGACCAATCACACGGGTACTTGGACTTGCAACAAAATATCTCACCTCTCACACAGCTGGATTGTCAAAGAGGATAGAGTAGAGGTCCCACAAACACCATATCCGATATTGAAAATCACTAATGGTTCAACTAAACCACTCGATGATTGCTTAAGTCAACACAAGGGTCAAAAGGTCACTAACTAGAGCTATTTCTTTCCAAGCACTTGTTTTTAATCATAAGCATGTAGTTAATTATGTTGGTACCAAGTGAAGCATGCTTGACTCTTCTAGTTCGACTCAATTAGGTCCTCTTATTCA
>ML386517.1:29617-53704 GCA_005239525.1 Nicotiana knightiana | reverse complement strand
ACGCCAGCCCCCCCCTTTTCTGGTCTTAAAATCAAGTATTCTATTTATTGGTAGATTTTAATAATTACCCCAACTGCTTGTCATTCTCTTTATCTTGGAATAATTCATATAATTCGAGTTTAGACCCACAGTTGTGGACCTCGAGGAATGCCTAACACCTTCTCCTCGAGGTAATTTGAGCCCTTACCCGATCTTTAGTGACACAAATTGGTTAAACCATAGTTATTTGCAAATAGTTGTCCTAACACACCTCAAACCCGTTAGGTGGCGACTCTCTCTTTTAACACTCTTCCTTGAAAGAGTTGTCACGTGTCGAAACACAATTTCGTGAGAAAAATGGGGCGCGGCAAAATAGAAGCACCGTCTTATTATTGAATGATGCGTACCATTTTCGCAGAGGCTACTCTACCACCTTTATTTGGGGTTGAGATGCTTATTATGTTGTTTATATAATTACTAGACTGGCAACGTCTAATTTACAAGGACTTTCTCCTTTTGAGAGGCTTTTTCATATACGTCCAAACTTTAATTTTCTTAGGGTCTTTGGTGGTGAATACTTCTGTAACTTTTCTGCTCGAGTATCTCATAAGCTCGAACCCCGTTCTGTCCACTGTATTTTTCTTGGTTATGCATATAACTCTAAAGGATATCATTGTCCAGATCATAAATCAGGTTTAGTATACATCAGTCGTTATGTTGTATTTCATGAGTCGGTATTTACATACGCTACTCTTATCCTGTAACAATCCCAAATTTACAAGTCATGATTGCATTTAAACTAACCCGCTAGGTAAGCCAACAACGACATGATATCAATAAAAATGGAATAACATGGTCTAATAACCCAACAACGGAAGAATATCATAAAAGTATCTGATAATAAATCCAAAATGCTACTACATTCAACCCCAAAATCCGGTGTCAACGAGTATACGAGCACTATCGAATAACATAGTAGAAATAATATCCTCTAGTACAACTGTCACGCCCCAATCCTGGGGAGGCGTGGCTGGCATCGGTGCCGTACTGGCCTGAGCGAACCACTATGTAACTCATTTTTTCCTTGTAACTATCATGGGCCAACATGGCCACAACTTGCAATGTATAACTATAAGTGGGCAAGTATTGTATCAATGAACCATCGTTCTTAACATATGAATACATATGAACCGTCAAGGACTCTGACATACTGTACAAAATGAACCTCTGTCTACAAAGCCTCTAAAATTATTTGACATCAAATGGGACAGTGTTCCCGCCTACCCATAAGTCTGTAGCAAAACTCTGACATAATGACTCATAGACTCAGCTGCACACCGAATGAGGTGGAGTCTTACTGACCCTTCGATGAATACTAACCTCGTCTACTATGAGGGCTCGTCAAATTGATTACATATACCTGCAAGCATGAATGCAGTGTCTACAAAAAAAGGACGTCAATACGGATAATGTACGTAATGTGTAAGGCATGTAAATTAATATATAACGGACAGGAAATAAATATGGAGTAAATGACTCAACCTGTAAGTCTCGATAGCTGAGTAAATCATGAAATAATTATAATGTCATGCATAAGCGTATAAAGGTCATATAATGCATAGGTCAATATGTACATAACGTCATCAAGCCTCTAAGGGCATCCCATCATATCATCTCAGCTTCTGTGGGCAAAATCATCAACGTATACCAACTGACCAGGTGGTGGTGCGTATATAATGTCGTAACCCTTTCCCATATCCCATATACATATAATATACGCATATATAACGCCATCTGGTCCTGGGTCAATGTACATGCATAAATGAATGAAATGCGTAAGAAATATGTTAATTAGATCAATAGACCTTTCGGATAAACTTTATGAACTATGTATTTTTCTGAGACCCATGAACAGAAGATATAATGATATGTCACATGGGGAATCAAGAAAATAGACACCCCTAGTACTTCTATGAATAGAGTCATTTATGAAATTTGTGCGTTTTCTCATTTCGTTTGTATCATTTGGATCATGCCAAAAAGAAATAATGAATATCCTTAACATACCTGGTCTTATCCCACTTGCTTAAGAGTTCAACTCATATCCGCTAAAGGAAACCAGCGCGAGTATAATCGTTATGTTTCTTTGCATTTGCCTTATTCGTAAGAGTTGGTATCTTTTTGGTGAGAAGAATGTAATTTATCTTCTACAAAATATTGTTGCCCATATTTTCGTAACCAAAATCTGGTTTCTCGTGACATCGAGAAAAGAACAACGAAAACCGGATAGCTTTTGTAAGACAAGCAGTAGCATCTCTTGATTGTTATAGACTCCAATTCAAAAATCCTTCTTCATGTGATATCATTTGTAGCCAACTGATAGGAGAAAACGCCATTATTCTCCAATCTTTTTTGTTGTCATGCCTTAGCAGGTTGCGCTAAAGAACACCATGAATAACACCAAAAGTGAAGAGGAGAAAACCAATGAAAGATAAAGGTAGAAGGAGATAGAATGAAGAGAATTTTGATTAACTGAAGATGAAGTGATAAGAAAAGGAACTCTCTAATATCTGCACATAGTATGTGTTGGAACTTGAAAACAAAAACAATTTACTCGTAATGATAGTGTAACCAAATTTAGGTATATGACTAAAATCCACTCAGTTAAAACTTTATTGACATATCATAAATAACAATAACCTCGAAAATAGTCTTTTCCTCATCCTAGAGTACTACTATTAAAATATAAATAAATTATGGTACCATATAAAATTAATACATCCACTATTATTTCATTAAAACATCCATGTAAAAATACATATATTTTTGCAACTTCTAATTTTCCTAATCTCATATAAATAGTACAAATTTTCGGATGCTTAATTCTTAAAATGGTAAAAGATAACCTTCTTTTTTTGTGAGAAAATAATTTATATCTTTATAATAAAGAAAATCTCATAAACTTTCTCATATTATGTGTATAATTTAAAGCATATTCGAAAGTAGTAATATTAATAAATATATAAAATCATATTTTTCAAACTTTAAAAAAAAAATGTTCCACTCAAAATACCATATCAAATGTGTATAACAGTATCAAGGTTGTTAAACATACTGGGTCTTACAAAAACATAGTCACAAATACTCTATAACCTCATAAATGATATTAATCCCTTAAAGCTCATATGGATTACTACGACACATCCTAATATTAAAGTACGGGATGTAACAATTATCTGAATGTAAGAGCAGTAAAGATTAAGATAACAGAAAGAGGACTTCAAGGACAGCCGACGATATGGTGGCTACCTCATAGTCTACCAAAAGTTGGCTATGACTTAAGCCTAGAAATCACTGATAACCGGCTTAATGTATGCATATTTTGATATATATCGCCTCACATTTTGTTCATTTATTTAAGATTTGAGATGTATAATATGATTATTTGTGCTAATTTGTGGTATTTCTATGTGTAGGAATCATTTGGATGTAATTTGGGTCGAAAGGGTGCGAATTGGAGCAAAATTGGGAAGAAAAGACAAAAAGTGGAATTTGAGGGCAACAGGCAGCGTGGGGCGCTACTTGAGGGAAAATTTACAAAATGGTTGAAGGGTGAGCGCCAGGGCCAGCGCCCCACGCTGCCCTGGACTTTCAAAATGGGAAGTTGTCCTGTTTCGACTAGGACTCGGTTATTTCGACCACAAAACGCCCCTAACTCATATAAAAGAAAACATAAACCTATTTGGAAGAGGTGGACGTCACTTTGAGAGAAGAACAAACGTAGGAACCACTCTAGAGCACGAATTGAGCAATTCTTCCATTCTTCCTCTAGTATTCATTGATTTTATGTTTCAAAACATTAATTTTGATGATTGTATGAATATGAGTGGTTAAAAACCTTATTGTTCTAGGGTCATGGGTGATACATGAATGTTGATGTTTGGAGTTTAATTTGACAAAGTTTAATTTGTCATATTGTGTTGTTTGTTTAATTTTGCTTTTAATTATTTTGTTGAGTATCTAATAGTGAAATACTATCTACGAATCTAGAGTTGAACACGAAAGTGGGAATTCTAGATTGCATATATAATTAAATAGAGCAGGTTCTTGAACTCGGGCATCGGGGAACGGATTCCCGGTTAGGATAGAAATATACCTAATTGCCTTGCTTGGTTGAAATACATGAAGGGTAAATGCGGTCTTGTTAATCATAATTCCATAGACATATAGGCATTAAGTTAGCTTGAATATGTGAATAAGAACTTGACAAATTCTTATGAGTAATATCAACCTTTTTAACCAACAATCCATATAAATCAATTAGTCATTTTAAGCCAAGAACGCAACGTGATTGTTAGCTAAACCGTGACCCTGGAATATCATGTCATGTTGATTGTTATCCCAAAGTGTTTAAGTGTTGTGGTTGATTTCTAGTTATTTCATTGCTTGAAAGTTTTAGGTAGTAAATTAGTCAATTATATATTTTGTGAGAAATCTCTTAAATCGATATGTCGTCATTTGAGTTTGAATTAGTCAATAGTTAATCATAAATCTTCATGGGAAGGATAATCTACTCACTAATCTATTACTTGACGATCACGTAATACTTGCGTGAGTGTGTTTCGTCACAACAAGTTTTTGGTGTTGTTTCCGTGGACTTAGAAATTAGCTACTTGACTGAGTTAAGATTTTATTAGTTATTTGTTCAAGTTTTAATTTTCAGTTTGCCTTGTTTGTGTTAACGCATGCTCTTCTCTTGAATTATGAGGAGTAGAAGCGCAAACAACCTCCTTCCTCTTGATCCTAAAATTGAACGAACACTTCATAGAGTCAGGAAGGAAGTTGGATCTAGAACAAGAATAGAAAGAGAGTTGAACATCATAGTCGAACCACATTCGATAGAGATGGCAAGTAATAAAGAGTGTGCAGTGGTAGAAGTCGCAAGGCCCAATCTTGCTAATATGACTCGGGCTATTGTGAAGCCTGATATCACATGGCATTTTGAACTCAAACAGTACATGGTACAACTGATTCAGTCCGTAGGGAAATATGTGGGTCTATCTCATGAAGACCCGCAGAGGAACATTCAGAATTTACTAGAAATTACGGACACTTAAAATTATCCGAACGTTTACAAGGACTATGATAGGCTGACACTATTTCCCTTTTCACTGTTGGGGAAGCTAAGGAAAGGTTGCAAAAGAGCCCGCGAACTCAATCCACACTTGGGATGATCTAGCAAGGAAATTCTTAATCAAGTTTTTCCCTACTAAGAAGACAAAGTTGCTGAGAAGCCAGATTCTTGGGTTCCAACAACGGGACGGAGAGACACTTCGTCAAGCATAGGAAAGATACAAGAAGGTACTCAGAGACTGTCGCATCATTTTCAGACTGATGAGGTATTAGGTCACACTTCTTTTGATGGGCTAGACGAGACATCAAAGTTGAATCTTGATTCAGCTTGTGGGGGTAGTTGCATGGAGAGGCCGTATAGTGAAATCCAACTCTTGCTTAAACTTCAATGTTAATGATCATAATTGACAAGGAGATGGGGACTCACAAAGATAAATTAAACAGAAAGCAGCCAGGGTAATTGAGCTTGATGATTTCTCAGATATGAGAGCAGATATTGCAAAATTGAAAAATTAGACGAATAGAATGACAATGCAACAAACAAAATAGATGCAACATGTACAACATATGTCTACTTGATGCGAACTATGTGGTGACAGTCACAAGAGTGACATGTGCCCTAGGAATCATGAATCTATATACTATGGGGGGCAATAGAACAGAGGTCCGATGAATCAACATGCACAATATGGGAACACGTACAATACAAATTGGAAGAATCATCCTAACTTATCATGGTGTGGAAACCAGACAACTCAGAATCATGATAGGCCCCAAGAAAATTTCAGTCAACCTCATAAGCCACCCCAACAAATAGAAGAGAGTACCAATGACTTGCTGAAGAAGTTGTTGCTTGACAATCAACAGCTCATGACCGATTTCAGAAATATTGAGAGGCAAATGAGGCAGTTAGCAGCAAATCAAAATACTAGACATCCAGGCGCTCTTCACAGTGATACATAGAATAACCCTCAAGTTAATGCAGTTACACCCAGAAACGGGAGGGAAGAAGTGGAAGTGCCCAAGAAGAGAAAGGAAAAGCCTATACATGAGAGGGATTTGATTCTTAAGGCAACACACGAGTCAAAGAAAAATTATTCAAGTTCAGAGCCAGTGGAGGCTGCAAGGCCACCACCACCTTCCCCCCATATATTGCAGAAAAAGAATGATGATAGCATGTTCAATAAATTTCTCTCTATGTTGAGTAAGGTTTAATTGAATATTCCATTAGTGGATGTACTTCGTGAAATTCCAAAGTATGCTAAGTACATAAAAGATATGGTGGCTCACAAGAGGAGATTGACTGAATTCGAGACAGTTGCACTTATTGAGGAGTCTACTTAAAGGATCCAAAACAAGATTCCTCAAAATCTTAAGGATCCTGGCAGCTTCACCATCCCTATGCGAATTGGTAATATTGAAGTGGGTCGTGCTCTTTGTGATTTGGGGGCGAGCATAAATCTAACGCCCTTGTCTTTGTTCAAGCAATTGGGTCTAGGATCTCTATGACCAACAGTTGTGATGTTGCAATTAGCTGATGGGTCCATAGCCTACCCTAAAGGCCTAATTGAGGATGTGTTGCTGCAAATTGGGAATTTTATCTTCCTAGCTGACTTCATTATCCTATATTATAAGGCTGATGAACAAGTTCCAATCATACTGGAATGACCTCTATTGGCTACTGGTGATGCAATTATTAAAGTGCGATAGGGAAAAATGATTATGAGGGTGGACAATGAGGAAGCAGTCTTTAATGTCTACAAAGAGATCCAACTCCCCCGCCAGTATGAGGAGCTCTGTATGATATCTGTTGTGGAGGTGGATGAGAAACTTCTTGACACGAGTGTATATCTAGACAATTCTCTAGAGAAAGCACTCATGTTGTTCAATAGCTTGGAGATTGATGATGAGGTTAAGGAGATAATGCATATCCTAGATGCATTTTTTGCTTACATGTAGGGAATACACCCCTTTGAGCCCCTAAATAGGCCAGGTTGGCCTTCTCCAAAGTCTTCAATTGAAGAAGCTCCAAAATTGGAGCTTAAATCCCTGCCCCCCTCACCTCAAATATGCTTATATTTGGGTAGTTCTGACACTTTACCTGTTATTATTTCTTCTGACTTGTCTAAATTGCAGGAAAAAAAGCTATTGAGAGTGCTACGTGAGCACAAGAGAGAAATTGGGTAGACGATGTCTGACATTAAAGGCATTAGTCCATCTTTCTACATGCATAAAATCCTCATGAAGGATGGACACAAGCCAAGTGTAGAGCAACAATGCCGAATCAATCCAATCATGAAGGAGGTGGTAAAAAAAGAAGTGATTATGTGGCTTGATACAGGTATTGTATTTCTAACCTCGGATAGCAAATGGGTAAGACCCGTCCAATGTGTGCCTAAGAAAGGGGGGATGACCGTAGCGGTTAATGAAAATAATGACTTGAGTCCTACAAGAACTGTCACTGGGTGGAGAATATGCATAGATTATAGAAAATTGAACAGTTCCACCCGAAAGGACCACTTTCCCCTCCTCTTTATTGACCAAATGCTTGATAGATTAGCTGGCCAGGAATATTACTATTTTTTAGATGGTTATCAGGGTATAATCAGATTGCTATAGCCCGAGAGGACCAAGAGATTGCTATAATCAGATTGTCCCTATGACAAGTATGTGTTTAGGAGAATGCCATTTGGTCTCTATAATGCAGCTGTAACTTTTAAAAGGTGTATGATGGAAATTTTTAAAGATATGGTTGAAAGAGTTATAGTAGTGTTCATGGATAATTTTTCTGTGTTTGGGTGCACTTTTGATATATTTTTAATTAACCTTGATAAAGTGCTTTCAAGATGTGAAGAGACAAACTTGGTACTAAACTAGGAAAAGTGCCATTTCATGGTATGTGAAGGTATAGTCTTGGGGGACAAGGTGTCCAAAAGTGGTATTCAGGTGGACAAAGAAAAGGTGGAAGAAATTGAAAAATTGCCCCCGCCGACATCCATCAAAGGCATTTGCAGTTTCTTGGGCCATGTAGGTTCTTATCGTCGTTTCATTAAAGATTTTTTTAAAATTTCTTCTCCTTTATGTTGGCTTCTCGAGAAATATGTCCCCTTCAAGTTTGATGATGCCTATTCGAAAGCATTTGCGGAGCTGAACCAAAGTGGTGACTGCACCAATTACTATTGCCCCAGATTGGGCGTAGCAATCAGAGCTATTTTGGGGAAAAGGAGGGAAAAAATCTTTCACTCAATTTATTATGTGAGACAAACTCTGAATCCAGCTCAAATGAATTACACAATTACTAAAAAAGAGTTGCTTGTAGTGGTGTGGGTGTTGGACAAGTTCAGATCCTATCTAGTGAGAACCAAAGTCATCGTCTACACAGATCATTCAACTATCAGATGTTTGAAAAGAAAGATGCCAAGTCAAGGCTAATTCGTTGGGTCCTCCTCTTGCAAGAATTTGACTTAGAAATCCGAGATCGAAAAGGGATAGAGAATCAAGTAGATGATCACTTGTCCAGATTAGAAAATCGGAACCATCTAGCTGAAGGAGTGTCAATCAAAGAAGCATTTCCTGAGGAGAATTTATTAGCAGTCACCTCAAGTGAAACCCCGTGGTATGCTGATTATGTGGATTTTCTTGCAAGTGGGGTGGGGCCACCGGAACTGACACCTGATAATAGAAGAAGGTTCATACATGATGTAAGGCTCTACATGTGGGATGACCCATTCCTATATAGGTAATGCACAGATCATTTGGTGTGAAGGTGTGTTCTTGAGGAAGAGATGAATGCAATATATGGCTGTCGTGCTTCGCCATATGGAGGTCATCACGGTGGGGATAGAATTGCCCAAAAAGTGCTACAATTAGGTTTCTATTGGACAAAATTGCTTAAGGATGCACATGCCTTTGTTAAAAAGTGTGATAGGTGCCAAAGAACTGGAAAAATCACGAAGAATCACGAGATGTCTCTGCAAAACATTCTGGAAGTTGAGCTTTTTGATGTTTGGGGGATTGATTTCGTTGGACCGCTCCCATACTCTAATGGTCATAGGTACATCTTGGTGGCGGTTGACTGTGTTTCTAAGTGGCTGGAGGTGATTGATCTTCCTACTAATGACGCAAAGGTAGTGGTAAACTTTGTAAAGAAGCACAACTTCACACGCTTTGGGACTCCAAGAGTGTTGATAAGCGACGGAGGAACTCACTTCTGCAACAGATTGTTGAATAATGTTCTAGCGGAGTATAGAGTTAAGGGTAAGGTTTCCACTGTCTATTACCCCCAAACGAGTGGTTAAGTGGATGTTTCAAACAGAGAGGTAAAGCAGATTTTGGAAAAAACAGTAAGTGGGAATAGAAAGTACTGGGATGGGAAGTTGGATGACGCGTTATGGGCATATCGATCTGCATACAAGACTTCCATAGGTGCTTCTCCTTATAAGTTAGTTTATGGGAAGGCGTGCCACTTGCCCATCGAGCTTGAACACAAATCCAATTGGGCAATCAAAAAGGTGAATATGGATATCGACTTAGCTGGTGAGATGAGGTTGTTGCAACTCAACGAGATTGATGAGTTTCGATTGCATGAATATGAACATACCAAATTATATAAATAAAAAATGAAGAGGCGGCATGATAAGCACATCCAACATCGATTGTTTCAGCCAGGTCAAAAAGTTCTCTTGTTCAATTCGAGGTTAAAGTTTTTCACCGGAAGCTTAAGTCTCGTTGGGCAGGTCCTTTCGTTGTGGTAAATGTGAGGCCTAATGGGGCTGTAGAACTACGTGATCCGAGCTCAAGTGGTACCTTCTTGGTAAATGGCCAGAGAATAAAACGTTTTTGGGGTGGTGATATTGCATGTCACAAGACCTCCATGGGCTTGGCCGATGCTTAAAAACGTGTTGAGTCGTGCCGCAATGTTAAATCAGGCGCTCATTGGGAGGCTACCCAATTTTACTGCTTTTGTAGTTTTTTTTTTTGTTTTCTTTTAGTTAGAGTAGACTAATTTTTTGTTTTCTTTGTAGTTGCAAAAATCTTAGGTGGGAGTGGTGTGTGTGATGTATGTATTGAGTGCTTGGGTAGTCGGGATAAAAACAAATTGTCGAAATGAGCGCCCAGGACAGTGCCCCATGCTACCTAGGGCGCACTTTTCAGAAGTTGAAAAAACCCCAACGCCAGCCCCAGCGTGGGGCGCTGGGCAGGGGGTCAGGTATGTAAATTTTTATTTTTATTTTTATTTCTTTTCTTTGTTTATTTAAAATACAAAATCCAAATTACCCAAACCAATAACCATATACACACACAACCTAACGCATACCCAATTACTCAAACCTATCCCCCACCTAAATTAAAATAGCTAAAACCTAAACCACCACTTTCACTCTCACGCTTAAAATTGCCGATTCCTTCTTCTTCTTCTGCGTCGTTTTCTTTGTGCCTTCTGTAAAAAAATAATTATCAATTTAATCTAAAGACTCAAAGTTATGTTCTTCTTGTTATCTCTTTTATTGTATTTAATTTCTTAGTGTATTTTTAGTCTTCTTTCTCCAACAATCCCCAACCCTATAGGTCTCTTAAACATACGTTGATGTTATTGTGGGTGGATTTATTGTACACAAAATTTGGTGAAAAATTTGGTTATGAATTTTTGTTTGAAGTAGTAAACTATAATTCCCTCTACTTAATGTAAATTTGGGAGGACCACCTTGTTCCACCATTGTTGAAATAAAAGAAGCAAAATTGATGCCCACAAGATATTTGCTAAAATGCCTAAGAGAGTAAATTGAACACCGGTGAAGTTGAGTAGCCGAGTGTAGTTGTATATGAGGGTGGGTGAACTGTGGGGTGTTTGGGAGGCATTGTATCTTGTTGGTAACTCTTGTAAGTCATAGTTAGTGTACTATATTAGTGTAGTAATGTAGAGTTTAGCTTTGCTATGCTTGCACCTTTCAGTTACGGCCATGTTAGACTAATTGAATTATATGGCATAGGGAAGTCTGAGTACCTATAGCCTTGTGATGAATCATTGGTGAACGTTGAACCAATATTGTGATTTGATTATCCATAGCCTTCAGTTTTATGTGTGGGGTCATCTTTCCTCTCACGATGAACTTAGCGAAATTTCTTTATTCATTCTCATCTTTGTGTTTATCATGTGTAGGTTGCTATGTCTTGTGACAGTGCCGCTTAAGGAAAAGGGGTGGTGAAATCCTTCAATACTTCTCCCCCACCAAAGAAACGCAAGGAAGGCGAGAGTTCTTCCCGGCAAGCTAAGGGAAAGCAAGTTGCTAGCGAGTCGACGAGGCCCCCAAGGCCTCGGGTGGAACTAGTTCCAGATGACGCCATCAAATGGCATGACACTTTTGTTCCATATGGCAGATATGTATCCGAAATGGGGCTAAATGTGACGGCCTTAGAATGGAACTTCCCAGTTGTACTTGTCAGATTTGGTCGAAAAGAATACAAATAAACTACTCGAATGTCCGGGCCCTGCAAATTTTAGCATGTATGAAAGTTATATGCCAATTGGAATGAGGTCATGGACAAGTCATGGGTCAGAGGAAAAGAAATTCCAATGGATAGGGATGCCTTGTGTCTCTTATTGGGAGTTGATACCCCTAATCCACGGAGGCTACGAAAGTTAATCAAGAGGCCACGCTACCATGCAATACATTACACACTTTATGGTGTTGAATCTAATGCAAAGTGGATACAGGCTAAGGGAAACGCTCACCTTGAGATGCTCCGGCTCGACTTCAATAAAACGGCCAAGGTATGGCAGAACTTTGTGCAGGCTAGATTAATTCCCGTTGAGCATAACATCCAGTGCACTCGAGCTCAAGTGTGCGTGATCTACTTTCTGATGACCGGGCGGCCCCTATGTGGGTGAGCTCATGCTTGGGGAAATGAACACACCCGTTTTGGAGGGCGAATCAAAAGGTTCTTTTTTTGAAATATCCTGACGCAATACATGCTACCTCGTGGGGTACCGGAGTACCCAGGCTATGATGAGGTAGTGGAGGCGCCCAAAACATTGTTAGACATCACATCCCTACTAGAGTTCACATCCAAGCTCACCCAGGCTACTAGGAATAAGAGGGAAGAAAATTTCAACAAGTATCTTTACAATTCCCTCAATGTTATAATGAGCAGGCTAGGGGTGTCAGCTGAGGAGCGCATGCACTTGAAGAATGATCTCTCTAATTCTTCCAAGGAGATGTTGGTCATAGAACAAGGCAGTCCCATTCATCCGTTTGAGGATGAAAGCATACACAAGGGTTTAGACGTTGATGATGCAGATGGTGATGAAGTTACGGGACCTATAGCGTTGATACCCTTAGGTGATGATGATTAGCCCATTTCCACAGCGGGTGGGCACTGAGGAGGCAGACTCCGCCTAGCAGGGAGTTCTTTCTTTCCATCTTGCTCTATTTTTGAATTTGTTATGCATCCGGGACTATGCATTGTTTAAGTGTCGGGTGGGGGAATACTCCTTGAATTGTAATTGTGTAAATTTTCTTAGTGTTATTGTTTTGTTTTTTTCAAATTTTAGCTTAGTTTAAGACTAACATAGTCTAATTAACTAGATTATAAAAATATCAGAAAAGCTCGGATTTTTCCTGACGATGGATCCGTTAGACAACTTTTTTTTAGGGATTAAAGTCCGATGGAAAATACCAAGAAGATCATCTTTTGTATTTTTAGGATAGTTAGGTAGTATCCATTGGTATTTCTTTGGACGCCGGTTATTTTCCAAGGGTGTAGCTCTAACCGGGTGTTTTGTTTTCTTTTTTTAGGAGTAGGATAAGGGAGAAAACTGAGGTGCTCAGAGGTACCTATTGACATTTTTGGTGTTGGAAAGTTAAGTTATGGCATGCGCTCTCTCTTCCTGCATATTTGATTTGAATTGTAATGCCCAAGTAAAGTAAGTAGCCTATTATGTGACGCCTTTTTCTCAGTTGATAGACTTGTATGCCACCTAGTGCATTGTTGCTTAAAAATTTTCAACTTGCTATGCTTTCTTGACTTGAGAGTCGCACAGAACTTTATTGAGTAAGTCAAGTTCCATGTTTGTGTAAGGATTGTTCATATTCTGTGCTATCCTATGTAGTTTAGAACTTTCCCCCTGTGTTTATCAATGCGAAATCAGTAAGTTGTGCTAGTCTAGAAGATGAGTAGGCATTTCTTGCTTGAATATAAATGTGCTTGTCACTGACAAATAAAATTTTCCCATTGCTAGCCCCTTTGGGCCTATAGACTGTTTCCTTGGCACCCACAGTAATGGTCGTACTCCTATTTTATTCTTAACTCGAGATTGCTGAACCTTTACCTCCTAAGGCCCTTGGTCGCTAAAATAAGTAAGGGGGGAGATTGGGGAGTGGCTTTTGTGAATAAAGGTCACTAGCTTTGAACTTTAATGTATGGAGTGTGTGAATAAAAAGAAAAGAAAGACAAAAGAGGAAACATTTTGAGAGAAAAAGCAAATAAAAGTTCAAATAATGTTGAAAGACACACACCTCCTAATCCTTCTCACTCGTGCTAGTGAAGCCATAGAGGTTCTTTATTGAAAAGAGGGCTATGTTATATATGGTGTATGACAAGTGAGTGGGTTGAAAAGAAATTGCGCTTGATTTGTGAGTGTAGTGTATTAAAGTTCTTAGGAGGATTGGTCACTATACCTAAATGTATACTACCCGTACCTTAGACTACATTACAACCTTAAAGTCATAATTGATCCTAAATTTGGCTAGCTTAGATTAGTAGAGATGTACACTACGGGAGAGCATACGGTACGACCACAGGATGCACATGAACTCTTTGTGAGAGTGAGTGAATGTTGTTCAATTGTGTGATGTCATTAATTTATGTTCAATGACATATTTGAATGTGTGAACTACTTTTATATTCACTCTTTTGTTTGTGGTGAGGTCACTTGGTTTAATGACGGATTGGTGATGTTGTACACTTTCTTTTGTTGGGCGAGTGTGTGAGTTGAGGATGCTTGGTGGTAATGATTCATCTCCTGAGGTAAGGTGGTTCTGGAGAGTTTGCTTGAGTTTTTTGAATAATATTGAGTATATTTGGGCTAGTTTAAAAATGGGAAGAATGTGAAATTCGTGTGTTCATTCTTAATTGCCGATATCGATCATAGTCGAAAGGTAGTGTGTTTGATTGAATTAATCGTAAAGTGCTCTTTCATAGTGATAAGTAAGTTTGGGATGTTAATATAGTTCCATTGCTCGAGGACGAGCAAGAGTTTAAGTGTGAAGTGTTGATAATCATCGCCTCACATTTTGCTCATGTCTCAAAGATTTGAGATTTACAATATGACTAGTTGTGCTAATTTGTGGTATTTCTATGTGTAGGAATCATTCGAATGCAATTTGGGACAAAAGGGCGTGAAGTGGAGCGAAATTGGGAAGAAAAGGCAAAAGTGGAATTTGAGGGACACATGCAGCGGCCCACACTGCCCTAGACGTTTAAAATGGGAAGTTGGCCTGTTTCGACTAGGACTCGGTTATTTAGACCCCAAGACGCCCCTAACTTATATAAAAGGCAACCAAGGTTGATGTGACTTTGAGAGAATAATAAAAGTACAAAACACTCGGGAGCGCAGTTTTGAGCAATTCTTCCATTCTTCCTCTAGTATTCATTGATTTTATATTTAAAGAACATTAATTTTGATGATTGTATGAAAATGAGTGTCTAGGAGCCTTATTGTTCTAGGGTCATGAGTGATACATGAATGTTGATGTTTGAATTTTAATTTGACGACGTTGAATTTATCATATTGGCTTGTTTATTTAATTATGCTTTTAATTATTTTGCTGAGTAGCTAACAGTGAAAAACTATCTACGAATCTAGAGTTGAACTCGAAAGTGGGAATTCTTTATTGTATATAGAATTAAATAGAGCAGGTTCTTGAACCCGGGCATCGGGGAACGGATTTGCGGTTAGGATAGATATATACCTAATTGCCTCGCTTTGTTGAAATACAGGATGTGTGAATGTAGTTTTATTAATCTTAATTTCATAGACATATAGGCATTAAGTTAGCTTGAATAGGCGTGTAAGAACTTGACAGATTCTTATGAGTAATATCAACTTTGTTAACCAACAATCCAGATAAATAAGTTAGTCATTTTAAGCCAAGAACCCGTAACCCTGGAATATCATCTCCTATTGATTGTTATCCAAAATTATTTCAGTGTTGTAGTTGATTTCTAGTTATTTCATTGCTTGATAGTTTCAGGTAGTAAACTAGTCAATTACATATTTTGTGAGAAATCTCTTGAATCGATAAGTCATTTGAGTTAATCACTCAAAAATTAATCATGAGTCTTGGTGGGAACGATACTATACTCACTACTCTATTACTTGACGATCACATATACTTGCATGAGTGTGTATGGTCACAACAATCACCTTGACCGGAAGTACCTAGATCAGCACATGATGTGCAGAGTGTAGTATGAGTACATTCAATCTAATGTACTCAATAAGTAACAACACTAACCTTGGGTTGAAAGTAGTGCTGAGCTCGGAACAACAATCCAATGCTAATACCAATAATGGATAATGGTTCAGAATATAAAGGATAAACATAGAAATAGTAGCTCAATAATATCAAGTTCAGCTTGTTCACATTTCAGTAATTTAGGCATGCTTTCAAATATAACGTTTAAGCCCAACGCAGATAAAGCATGCCAGTTATCAAGTAGCATGTGAAAAGTACATCTCTATGCCTACATGTTAGATATGTCGGTATACATGTCAATCAATAGTATCACAGTGGATCCATCAAGAATATTTACAGTTAGCACTATACGGGTGCATGATATAACTACCCCTCATCAAGCACGTGTATGAAGTACTATGCCTGCGCGCATTGCTGGTATGTTAGACTCCAAAGGCGTGGATCCTGTCCAAGCACAAATCATAATCATTTAGCCTAATAGTGATGCCTGGTGCACGCGTCGTCCCAAAATAATAAAACTTAGCCCAGTGTGGGCCTGGCGTACGCATCACCTCAAAATTAGTACCAATCGGGCTCTAAGGCCCAAAAATAGTCATTTACCATTCAAGTCTCAGATAAACACATTTTAAATACTTCATCTAAGATAATTACCCTGAAGAAGTATCAACAACATGTGAGGAATCAAATAAGAAGTACTGAGACTGAGATATCATACACGGACATGGTATCATGACTAAGAACATGTGTAAAAATAAGGTATATAACTCAGAAACAACAAGAATAGACCTATCAAGTCTCAAACAATTAGAACATAGCCTAGAGATGATGCCTAACATGATTCACAGTTCAAATAACCAAATAAGTAGAGGGAACGCGGGATAACATGATATGATAGCAAAACAAGGCCCTTAATAGCCTAAAGGCCTCTCCACACCATGAATAAATCAGTGCACGCACACACAGACATCACCAAGCGTGTACATCACCCTAATATGTTTTATATAACACAGTCCTTAGGCATAGAGAAAAGAATTCAGGACAATGGTAGTGCATGGATTGACTCATATGATAGTTGATGTTGCACTTGAATATTTCCTGAAACAATTAATAAAGAAGATGATCCTACAATCTTTGAACTCCTAAACAATGTGCCTTCAATGGTGAAATGTGAGTAGAACCTAGAGCTTGTAGAATTCCTTCTAAAGAGGAGGTGAAGGAAACACATTTTGCATAATGTAGTGAGAGTGCAAGTTGTCCAGATGACTTTTCTGGCTTGTTCTTTCAAGCATGTTGGGATATTGTAGGGGAAGACATTCATAATATGATGACATTGTTTTATAAGAAGCTCTTTGCATGTGTCCACACCTCATAAAAATCTTGTCTTGCTGCCTAAAAAACCAATGGTACAAACATTCTTTTATCTTAGACCTATAAGTCCGAGCAATTTTATAAACAAATTGTTCTCAAGGGTGGTTTATGATAGGTTGGAGAAGATATTTCCTTCCTTGATCTCTTCAAAGTAGTCTGGCTTTGTCAAGGGGAGAAGTATTTTTGAAAACATCTTGCTGACTCAGGAGATTGTTACTGACATAGGATTGAGGAGGAAACCTGCCAATGTAGTCATCAACGTGGATATGGAAAAGGCATATGATATGGTGTCATGGAATTACTTGATGCATTTGTTAAGAAAAATTGGATTTGCAGAATGCTTTATCAATATGGTGTCGAATTTGATTGCTTACAACTGGTATTCTGTGTTGATTAATGGGATAACTTCAAGATTCTTTCACTCAACAAGGGGAGCAAGGGGATCCTCTATCTCCAACTTTATTTATTCTTTCAGCATAAGTATTGTCAAAGTCCTTTAATAAACTATTTGAAGACAAGCAGTTCATAGGATTTGGCATGCCTAAGTGTCCTGATCCATTGAACCACCTAGCTTATGCTGATGACACTATGATTTTTGCCTCTGTTGATCTATACTCCTTACAGGAGATAGAGGTTTTGGCAAACACACTCCTGGTCAGTTGATCAACAAGGCGAAGAGTTCATGCTACAAGCATGCCAATGTTGCTGGAGCCTTGGTTAATACAGTAGGAGCCATCACTAGTTTCTCAAAGGGTGAATTCCCTTTTCCATATATTGTTTGCCCTATCTTTTACACAAGAAGAAGGAAGGAGTAATATAATGACTTGGTAAAGAAGGTGAAGTCAAAACTGCATTCTTGGAAGGGGAAGCTACTATCCTATGGGGGGAAAAGCTGCATTGATCTCTAGTGTGTTGCAAAGCATGACTACACACATCCTTTCTATACTTGATCCACCGAATAATGTGCTTGAACACTTACACAAAACCTTTGCTAGGTTTTTCTAGAGCAACAAGGAAGAAGGCAGGAGTAGACACTGGACAAAATGGCCAAACCAATGCCTTCCTAAGGAGGAAGGGGGTGTAGGTTTTAGATCTTTGGTTGATGTTTCTAAAGACTTATTTGATAAGTTGTGGAGTTTTAGAACTTCCAAGTCATTATGGTCAAATTTTATGTACAAATACTATAATAAAGAACTACCTACTGTAGTTCAATTCAGGGAAGGCTCACATGAGGCAGGGGAAGAAGTTGAACATGAAATCTTATGGGAGATCAATACGGTCGACTAATGTGTGGCATGAGAACTGGACTAGCTTAGGGGCATTATATCATGTTGTCCCTCAAGATTTTTACATTAATGAAGAGCTTTAGGAGGTGGCTCAGTTGAGAGAGGGAGATGATTGGGATGTGCAGCTATTGGAAAAAACTTTTCTTATGGATATTCACATTAGGCAGGAGGTTCTCTTCGAAAAAATGATGAGTATTGGGACACACCTAAGTGGATGCCTACTACTTTAGGGAGATTCACAGAAAGTAGTGCATGGCAAATTTTGAGGCATAGAGCTCTCATAAATCCTGAATACAAGTTGATGTGGACTAAGGGGTTTCCTTTTAAAATGTCTTTCTTCGTGTGGAGACTATGGAAAGTCAAATAACCTACTAAAGATATATGGAGAAGTAGAGGGCATATGGTGGTGTCAAAATATTGGTGTAGTATTCAACCTTATGAGGATTCGTTTCAACATTTATTTCTAACAAGTGCAACAACTGATAGGGTGCGGAGAAAATTTATGCAGGCAGCAGGTATAATAGAGAATCTTGTACTGGTTCATCAAGTTATAAGGGTGCGGTGGAATGTGGATTGTTGTCAAAAACTTAAGCCTTTGTTCCAGGCAGCTCCGGCAGTGATAACATGGGAGCGTTGGAAGAGGAGAAACACTATGAAACATGGAGGGACAATGTCGTGCAGTAGGGTGATCCATGAAGTGAACAAGACACTGCATAATCTAGAAAAGGTATGGTATCCGTGGTTTCCACACATTCCATTACTATGGCTAGACATGATCAGATTTGTGAAGGGTATATACCATATTTTGTGACCAAGAGAGTGGCCTGGCAGTCACTCTATGAAGGATGATTCAAATGTAATACTGATGGTGCATCAAGGGGAAATCGAGGACCAAGTTCTTATGCCTTTTGTATGAGGAATAGTGAAGGTGATTTGGTGTTTCCTAGGGTAGAGAAGATTGAAGATATAACTAATATTGTGGAAAAATCTAAAGCAATTGTAGAAGGTCTAGCATTTTGTCTTGAGCAACAACTGCATCCTCTAATTGTAGAAACTGATTCTCTTGTAATGAAAAAGATCATAGAAGGTGAATAGGAAACACCATGAAATATTGGAAAGGAGGTGACAAGGATCAAGGGGATGAAGGAGAGTTTCAATGTGATATTCCAGCATGTGCTGAGAGAGGGCGACACACTGGCAAATTTTTTAACTAACATAACTTTTTTTCTTTTGCAAGCACAATAAACTTTAACTCATTCTCTGAATTTCCAGGTGCAGGGAGGAGATTACTCAACCTTGACAAGGCCTATATCCCTAATCTTAGGGTGAGGGTATCAAAGATGAAGGCTCTAGATTAATGCTCATATTTATTATCACATGGCCTGAACTTGACTAGTGTTTTGTTGTGTATAATGTGTGTGTGGTGTTAGGCTATTTCTCAGTGGTACTAGCATGTTATCATACTCATTTTGGGGGTGGTTTAATATCACCCAGATCCATGGAGTCAAGCAGGCATCTCATAGGGTCCAGCATGAGCTCAAAAGGTATAAGGCATCTACTAGTTGTGAGTTTGTTCTGTTGCTTTTGTTCACATAAGTGTATGACTGCACATATGAAAACTTTTTGGTTTATGATTTTTTGGTGTTCGAATATCAAATGGAGTATATCTATTCATATGAAATGCAAGGAAAACTACTGCTTGAATTTATTCCTCATAATCACACTATAGTGTCATATCATTGTCCAGTGGTATTAGTGTGCATGCATGCTCAATCTGGAGATGAGAAACACTATATTGTCCTCATACTTCAAGCAAGTAGTAGTGGCTCTTTTCTGCATTCATCAGCTTCAAGTACAACCTCAAAGGTATATGCAACACAACATTGAGGAGGCATTGCTACACTCGGATTTTTCAATATTGGATAGCTTCATTGCAGTGGTGTGATGTTTCGAATTCCACACTTACCATGTCCATTAGAATCATATTCTATGGAATGCATAAGCTGGCGCTTGGTGAGAGCTTTGGAGGTCCTACTTGGTTTTTGCCCTTGGTTATTGGATTCACTTTCACTACTTTCTGGAGGCATATATCCCATTACATTGTAATAGCTATATTAGTATTCCTATTATTAGTGTTAGCTAGTAGCAGTAGTCATTTTCTACATTCTTTTGGACATCGTGTAATTTTGGACCCAGCTTTTTGGGATTTTATTTATATATTAGCCGCTAGGCAGCCTGCCTAGTGGTATATTTACTTTAAAAACAGTCCAAAATGAGAGAAATCACGAAATCCTTCATTTAAATCCTCCATCCCAAGCTTTTCGCGTTTGTAATGAAATTATTCACTTCTGTGGAACCACTTGTGCGGTCAAATATCTGCATCTGTGAAACTCACTAAAGCTCATGACCTAGCGCACTCGTGGCGTCCTCTCTTCAATTGCGGGACCACTTATACGATCGCTCCATCACTTCTGCGCTATCGCACCTGCAGAGACTTTCCTCTTCTGCGATCTGCAATCCTTCAGTCAAAATCCGCTTTAGCGGAGCTTCTTGTGCAGGAGCGTCTCCGCTACTTCGGATTCACCTCCACAGCTGCGATCCCGGGATTCCTTCCCATTTCTCGCACCTGCGCCTACATAGACGCTTCTGCGGCTCTGTTCCTGCGGCCAAAACCTTGCAGGTGCGGTTACATTAGACATGTAGCCAACAATAATTCCAGAAGTCAAATTTCCAATCTGAATCATCTCCGAGGACCCCGAGACCCAATCCAAACATACCAACACATCTGAAAACACAATATGAACTTAGTCGAATCCTTAAATCACATCAAACAATACCAAATTTACGAATCACACCCCAATTCAAGCCTATTGAAACTAATGAACTTCGAACTTCTAAAACCAATACTGAATCATATCAAACCAACACCGATTGAGCTTGGTATCAATCTAAGCTCGGTGTCAACAAAAGTCAACTTTCAGTTAAATCTCTCAACCTTCCAAATCTTCAAATTTCCAACTTTCGCCAATTCAAGCCAAAACGACCTATGGACCTCCAAATTAGTATCCTTAAATACTCCTAAGTCCAAAATCACCAAGGGAAGCTGTCGGAACCATCAAAACTCCATTATGGAGTCATATATTATAAAAGTCAAACTCCGGTCAACACTTTCAAGTTAAGCTTCCAACATTGAGACTAAGTGTCCTAATTTACTTGAAAACCTCCTCGAAACTAAACCAATCACCCTGTCAAGTCACATAACTAAAAATGAACGTAGAAGAAGCGATAAATAGGGGAACATGACTAAAACACTTAAGATGACCGTTTGGATCGTTACATATCCTTCACATGTGTCTTCCTCATCTCACTCTCTAGATCCTCTTGTGGTTACGTCACCCTTATTACCTCCGCAATTATCTCTCCCGCATAAATCTTGTGTGGCTTCCTCTAAGCTTCCTTCCTCAAACTCTCCTTCCTATTCTCCTTGTTCTACCATAGTCGCTCCAGCACCATCTGTTGATCCATTTAGTGAGTAACACTCTACTGATCTTCCCCATCCGTACTTAACTTATCTCCTACTACCAGTTCTTTCGCTTCCACATCTACAATTACATCTCATCCAATGCAAACTCGTTCTAAATCTGAAATTTTTAAGCCTAAGAAATTATTTTCATATTGAGTGATAATCTTCGAGATATTGAGCCCTCGTGTTTTCCTAGGCTGCAAAAAACTAAGTGGCAACAAGATAAGACAGAAGATTTTAATAGTCTTTTGGCAAATAAAACTATGGTAATTGTTCCTTTTCAAACTCATATGAATTTGGTCAGTTGTAAGTGGGTTTATCATATCAAATATAATTTGGATGGGTCTATTGAGAGGTACAAAGCTTGTCTTGTAGAACAAGATCTTCATCAACAACCTTGTATTGATTACCATGAGACTTTTAGTCTTATTGTTCGAGATACTACCGTATGTATCGTACTTTCTCTTGTTATTTATTTTTCTTGACCTATTCATCAATTAGATGTTAACATGCCTTTTTACATGGTGTTTTATTGAGGAAGTCTTCATGAAAATCCCTCCAGGTTTTATTCATCCTGTATTTTCTCACTATGTTTGCAAATAGGCCTACGCCATTTATGGGTTTAAAACAGCCCCGTGTGTATGGTTTCATTACTTTAGTACATTTCTTCTTTCTTAATATTTTATTTGTAGCAAATATGATACCTCTATGGTGTTTCGTCGTTCATCAGAAAGTATTCTTATTCTATTGCTTTATGCCAATGATAGCATTCCAATTGGTAGTCATTCATCTCTCCTTGATCAGTTCATTAGTCTGTTTTCCTGTCAGTTTGCCGAGGAAGACTGATAATATTTTATTTGTAGCAAATATGATACCTCTAGCTTCTCGTACTTCTATTTTTTCTTATGGATGGTGAGTTACTTTCAAATCCTAGTGAATAGAGGAGCATGGTGGATCCTTTTCAATATTTGACTTTAACTCGTATTGATATTGTCTATGCTGTGAATGTCGTTTCTCAGTTTATGCATGCATCTCGTACTACTCATTTGCATTGGGTGAAGCATATTTTTAGGTACTTACATGGTACTATTGCACATGGACTATTCTTGCGTGTATTGGTGATTGCTTATTCGGATGCTGACTGGACTGGATGCCCCGATAGTAGGCGTTCTACTAATCATCTCTTGGCGTGAGGAAGAAACAACCGACAATCTCAAGATCGTCTACAGACGCCGAGTCTATGGCTGAAAAAAATCATAGATTCACCATGTTCTTCGTGAGCTTGGTCTATCTTCGTGAACCGATTCGAGTATTGTATGAGAACGTCAACTCCACATACGTGTCACGTAACCCCTTATTCTATTATCGTTCTAACATATTGATTGACTTTCATTACGTTTGTGATAAAGTTGCTCAAGGGATCTTATTGTCCAACATGTGCTTTCTCACTTACAACTTGCTGATATTTTTACAAAGGGTTTATCCTCATCCTATTTTTATTTTTTTGTGTGACCATTTGTTGTTTTGCAATACGTCCATATTGAGGGGGCATATTAGGACTTCTAGTCCATTAACTTGTAGGGCTTAAGAATTTCATTCGTATTGTACTACATTGCCTACTTCCCTTACCCTTTGTATTTACTATATATATGAACAACTCTGTAGATTGGCTTTTGTAGCCTTGAAAGCATTTCTCTATACAGGCGGAACAAGTGAATTGATTTGCATATTAGCTTTGTCGTGCATGGTACTAGGGGACGAGCTAGAAACTAGACATAGGTTTGGTTGAAACTCACTAATTTTTGCTCAAACAAAGTATTTATATTAAAAAAATTTACTAAATATATACAGATATTAAATTTAGAATCCAGTTATTAGCATTTGCAATTACGGTTCTAAAATCCAGAACTCATATGATTGAAATTCGAACTCCACCTCTGCTTGGGAGCATCCTTAGCCAAAAATATGTTACCAAATACCCTTCTCTAAAGTTATATCATATCACTGGATTCTCTAAGTTGAACATGAACGGCCTGCAATCATTGAAGTAGAACCGTAAGTTGGGCATCCAATCTCTAGAAGATATATTAACTTTAGGGTGCGTTAGGTATGAGAAGATAGTTTTATAATTTTTTTTTATATTTGGTTGGCTTAAATGATTTGCCGGTCAACTCATTTTTCTTCAATTGGAGAAAAATATTTTTCCTACCAAAAGGAGGAAAAATATTTTCTAGAATTCTTTTCAACTTCTCCTACCCCACCAACCCCCTCCACCCCACCCCACCTCCATCGCCCCGAACCCACCACCGACGCCACCCCA
>ML386517.1:787-28621 GCA_005239525.1 Nicotiana knightiana | reverse complement strand
CACCACCGACGGCACCCCACCCACCCACTCCACCCCCTCTCTATCTCATTTCGTCTCTTTTTGTGTTTGCTTAAATTATATTTTTCAAAAAAAAAGTTTCTACTCACTAACTAAAAGCTATAAAATATTTTTCATTTACCAACCAAACATAAAAAAATAAATGATAAAATCACTCATTTTCCAAGAAAGACTTTTCAAGAAAAATATTTTCCTTCATACCAAACACTCTCTTAGTTGTTGATGTATTCAAGCAATTCAAAGGAGATCAGGGAAAATTATAAAGTCTTGTCGACCCATATCCTTCATAGTCAAAGAACTCAGGACCAGCTCTAACGTTGTTAGCAGTAAGGCTTGTTCCTTCGACCCTCAAATTTAGGGGAGGACCATTTTTTTTTTTAATAATAGGTTTATAGGTATTTAAAAATATTATTTAGTACTTTTAATAAAAAAAAATAGAGTTTTTTCATATAAAAGTAAAGAAATTTTTTTCAGATCTATAAAACAAAGTAATAATTTTAATTACTTAAAAATGGGTAGATGAATAGTTTTTCAATATTTCAATTTGATTTGATTTGACAATTCCACTTTTTACTCATTAGTTAAATAACATGTAAATATTTTATTTAATTGTAACGACCCGAGCGGTCGTTTTGAGCTCTAGCGTGTCCATCGGCGGTTAGAGGCCTTGAATAACTTCATTTCAAATATTACTACTTGTACGCCTGGTCAAAATTGAATTTCGGGAAGTTCTGAGTTAATTTGGAAAGAAAATTCTAAATTTGGAAGCTTTAAGTTGGAAAATTGACTAAGGTTTGATTTTTGAGTAAACGACCTTAAAATCGAGATTTAAAGATTCCATTAAGTTTCTATGATGATTTCAGACTTGGGCGTATGTTCGGGTTGAATATTGGATCATCCATGAGCATTCCGGCGCTTATTATGGAAAGTTGGCATTTTGAAGGTTTAAGAATTTCATAAGTTTGGTTGAGGTGAACTTATGTGTTATCGTTCGTTTAGGATTGAGAGCCTTGAAATAGGTTCGTTTTGTGATTTATGACTTGTGCGCAAAGTTTGGCGTCATTCCAGAATTTTTTGATATGATTTGCACGCGTTCGTCGAAATTTGGAAGTTTTAAAGTTGAAAGAAAGGTTTCGATAGTCGATTCGTAGTTTTTATGTTGTTTGATGTGATTTGAGGCCTCGAGAACTTTCTTGTTATGTATTGGGACTGTTTGGTATGATTGGACAGGGTCCTGGGGTCCTCAGGTGTGTTTCAGGATGGTTTCAATACATTTCTCCATGTTTGGCTAATGTTGTTGCTGGTTTTGGTGTTGTTCATCGCGAACGCGTAGAGGTAATCGCGCTCGCGAGGAATGATTTTTGGCTTCTGGACATTTTTTCTTTGCGTTTGCAATAGGGACCATGCGTTCGCGAAGGTTTGAGGGTCAAAGCTACACGTTCGCGGTTGGGAAATCACGTTCGCGAAAGGGAAAAGTTGGCCTAGGTAGATTGGTCTTCGCGTTAGCGATAGAGCAGCCTCGTGAAGCATCGCGTTCGTGAAGAAGAGTTGGGTCCTGAGTGTGTTGAGCTTCATGAAAGTGAGGGCAGTGTCGTGTTCGCAATGAAGGTCGCCTGGTCAGTGTTTAAGTTTGCAAACAATGGATTTTGTCTCATTCTATCTCAAATCCTCCATGGAAGCCAAGCTTGGGGCAATTTTGTTGGATCTTCTTCGTCACCCATCACTACATAAATGATTTCTCCACATTGTGAGTTAAGTACATGAATTATACATAGACTTGAACATGAAAATTAGTAAAAATTTGGGATTTTGGTAGAAAAACTAGAATTTGGTATTTTTGGATTTTGACCACGAAATTGGACATGGAATTTGGAATAGATAATACATTTGAGTTCGTGGTGTTATAGGTAAATTTTATCTTAAAAAAATTTTTGAATTCGGGCACGTAGGCCTGAGGGTTGACTTTATCGACTTTTAGAGCCGAGTTGGGAATTGTTTAAACTTTTGGTATTAGAGTATATTTTGATTGGTTTGCACGTTGTTTGACTAGATTTGATGAGACGGGAATTGGGTTGAGGTGGTTGAGTGGCGTTGGAGCCGGTTATGCGACTTTAGAGCGAGGTAAGTCTCATGTCTAACTCTGTGAGAGGGAAACTACCCCCTAGGTGATAATTATTTTTAACTAGTTGTCAGTGCTACTTATGCACGAGGTGACGAGTGTCCGTACGTAGCTAAAGCACGTTATGTCCGGGTAGACTTAGGATCTTATCATGTAATACTTGAATTATTTGAACTCATTCTCCTGACTTGATTAATTAAAGTTATAACTGAATAGAATTAGAAATACATGTATGCATAATAGGCCAAGCCTTAATACTTTTAGTTGTGGGCGAGATATTTGAGAAACGGTAAAGATTATATCCATTGTGTCCTCATGTACGGTCTTGTAAACACGTGCCTCGTAATTTGGTAACTTCTTTCCTTTTCTTGTGGATCGGTCGAATGCCTCGGCAGTATATAGATGCATCTATGGATCATGGTGCACGTTCCTCGTCAGTATACACATTATTCTGGATGGGGCCGAATGACCTCGGCGAAATTGTGTGTTATATCATTAGTAGTCTGAATGTTCACGAGATAAAATTTCCACCGAGGCCTGACTCTTGTCGTATGCCTCATATTTGCTTTTGTTTTACTGCAATTCTTTATTGGACCTTTAGTAAGTGTCGATGTCTACCCCTCGTCACTACTTCTCTGGGGTCAGGCTAGATACTTACTTGGTACGCGTTGATTTACGTACTCATGCTGCACTTTTGCACTAAATGTGCAGGATCTGACAGGTTCATTGATGATCACCTTGGCACGTAGGCTCACCCGTTGAGGAGACTTCACGTGAGTTGTATTCCAGGATACACATTGCAGTCTACCGAGTCTCCATTGTACCATTTATTTTATTCTGTCTTATTATATTAGGGACATACATTGTATTATTATTGTATTCTTTAAAAAAATGCTCATGCACTTGTGATGCCGGGTTTTGGAGGTTCTTTGGGATTATTCATCATTGTGGTTTGTGTAAACATTTTTGTTTACTCTATAAATTCTAGTTTATACTGTTCAGTTCAAGAAATAAATTATGATTTCAAAATAGGAAAATGAGTAATTAAATTGGTAAATCACTGTTGGCTTGCCAGGCGGCGGCATTAGGTGCCATCATAGCCTATTGTGAATTTTGGATCGTGATAGCTTGGTATCAGAGTGTTGGGTTCATTTAGTTCTCACGAGTCATGAGCAAGTCTAGTAGAGTCTTGCGGATCGGTATAGAGACATTTGTACCTATCTTCGAGAGGCTACAAGACTGTTAATAGCACTTCCCTTCTTGATTCCTCATCGGGCTATTTGATTCCATTGAGGCTTGTGCCTTTATTTCCTTCCAACTCAATCTTATGCGACGTGAAGAGCTTGTTATCACTTGGACATCGAGGAGTTGGAGTGGTACTACAGACGTGGTGCATGATATTTTTCCCTGCGTGTTCAGGTAGGCTATTATCGTCACTGTGAGAAAGGGTGTTCTGTTATTTCAGTTTTGTATTTTTACTTCCCATGGGTTTGAGGCTATGCAAGGATTTCTATGATGTTCATGTTTTTTTATCGCACAATGTTGGTGTAGTGGTAGACTGCTTATCTATGTGTATAGTGAATAACTTGAAAGTAGAATTTTTCACTGCATGATTTAGAGGTTCATCATTTAATTCTAGCAAAGGAAATCGAGATATGAATATTATGGTTTTGGTTGATGGAGTAACGGGACTTGGTGTTTTTGAGCATGGTGTAATTTAATTGTGATGCGGTGTCGTTGTCCTTGTTTGAACGCAATAAGGTTCGTCGGTGGTTTGGTCTTCTTCGATTCGCCTTCGGGGTAGGGTGTTGTGAAATTATGGCAGCGGAGCAGTTGTCGGAGATAGCGGAGTGTAGCGCTTTCGGGATCGAATCAGTGTTTCTAGTGTTGATGGCTCGAGAAATATGATCTTCCAGGAGGGTTAGAGTTAGGAGCAATTTATTAGTTCAGGTTCTACAAGGATGGATTTTGATTTGATGCAACAATTGGGTAGCAGGATATTAGGAAGTACATGGCGGGAGGTGTCTTGGGATGGTCAAATTACTAGCAAGTCACGTATGAAAAGTAGAGGTCGAGAAGTTGTTTAATAGAGATTGTTTAACCGAAGTAAAAGTGGCAGATTCGCATATGGATTCTATGGTAAGAGAGTCATATGCCATGGGAAAGGTTAGAGCGATTTGGCAGGCATGGTGGAAAGTGACTAGCTTAACGAATTTTATTTAGAATGGTGACTATTGTGCTGAGGAAGGTCGAATATGACAGAAAGAAGTTGGCTCAGAGTGTCTAGGGGTGTAAGAGCTTGATTATCGTTATAGGATAAGATGTGATTTCGAGTTTGGAATGTGTTATCGCAGTTTTATTTGATGTCAATGAGGAGTGAGCGGACTTGTACAACTGGTGGATGAGCACGGGCCTAGGAGGGTTACTGCTTTTGTGGTAGTTGTACCCAGTGCAACATTGTTAGGAGATGTCGGGATGCAATTCCACAGGTGAGCTATCTCCTGTGGACAGGTCACTGATTGTGTGATTTTTGATGAAGTTTCTATGAAGAGTTCTACTCACTATCTAACAGGAGGTCGAACAGGCGATTATGGCTAATAATTTGGAATGTTCATGAAAATTTTAGTAAGAAACTACAAGAAACTTTGCGGGTTGACGGTGCTAGATCATAGTAATTGAGAAAGAGCAATACTTGTGGTTTCTAGGTTTATATAATTGTAGCATAAAGTTAAGTGGGGGACCTCCACCGTCTACGACCAGATCACGTAGTTATCTGCTTGTGCGACTTCGGGTTATCGGTGCATTGGTGGATTTTCTATGACTAAGGAAGGAAAATATCAAGGGTGATTCAAGCAAGGAACTTGACGAATATGTGTTATACTTCGTCTTATCGATTCAAGTGTAGATTTTGGGAAAAAATTGATTTAATGCTTCTTGTAGATGTAATGTACAAGGAAAGGAATTCAGCCGGTTACTTCTTTGAGGGGATGTTCATGCACTAGCAGTGCATTAGATATTGGCTTATATTCCGGACCAAGTAAAAGGGAGTGACTCTCAACAGCGGTTCTAATGGGTTCGTTATGTGGCTAATGATCGGGATTTTACATCATAGTGTGAAGAATACTTGGGGTGTTATAGTCAGGTCTGTATGGTAGAATTGGGGAAATGGGAGAAACAGGTACAGATTCGCGGAAGGTCTTTCAGAATGGGTGTACTCGTTGGAGATCTATTGTGCGCATAAGAGGGTATGAGATGGTCCATGGGTATTGAGATGATGTGGTCTCGTGAAGTGGGTCACTTGAGAGGAGTTATCCATGGGTATTGAGATGATGTGGTCTCATGAAGTGGGTCACTCGAGAGGAGTGTTGTTAAGAGGAAGCTGGCATTTTCTTTAGTGTCACTAGAGCATGGGGTTCCATGGAAGAGGCATTGTGTATTGAATTGCAGATTGTGGTTTGCCTTGAAAAATTAGTACGGTTGGTGGTGTGGAGGCACATATTTTGGCACATGGTGCGGAAGGTTATGGGAGCGTACCCCACGGTGAGATTTGTATAAGTGTGACCTGCTAGTCACAGGATTGTTAAAGATTAAAACCAAGTATGGAGATTTCGATAATATAGCAAATGTAAGAGTTTATATCTGAGAGGCGTTCTATTTCTTGAGTGGTGGACTGCGAGGGTTTGTTCCGGGTTTGATGGTTCTTTGTATGCGTCATGGAAAAGTTTATTGTATCCTTGAATAGTTATTAGCCCAATATGATATGATCATAATCGGATTGGGGTCTTGATAGGTGTAAATGGGAATGCGTGCTCTACATCAGACAAAGAGTGTTCATTCAGCATAGTGTTGCTTAAGGAGGAGTCTTTGAGCATTGGATGTTATTCTCGTCGTCAGCTATATCATGTAAAACTCTATTGTGCCGTTTGGGTTGTGAGACGGCTTGATTATTCGCACATGTGTTGTGATCCCGTGTAGCTTGTGGTGTGATATGAGTAGGATGACTCTCGAGATGCAGGTCATTTATTTCTCCTTAGTCCTTCTTGGGTTCTTGTAGCGTATTATGCGCTTGGCGTGCTTGTGGTAGATATTCAGTCATTTTGTGGGTATAAGAGTTACATCTTGATGTGTGTGTTTTTCTTCTTGATGTTATGTGCGGATCACGTGGCACACCACCATGGGTATGGTGTCTGGATCCACCGCTGCCACATGCATGCTATGCGGATCGGGTTGCATGCCGCAACAACGAGATGTTGACATAGCTTATTACACTTATTTTTTGTTGTTCATAACATTTATTCGGCCATTTTACTCGTTACGTGGGCTGGGTAGTCCTTTTCAGAGTTCATATTTCCTTATGTATCCCATTCGAGTTTGTAGCTTGTTGACGCATTGTGGGCGTCATATGAGATTTATTTGGCAGTTTTGAGGTGGAATTGGTGCAAATAGATTTACATGAGGTACACTAAAGAGAAGATATCATTATTGAGCTCAGAATGAGGTAATGGTTCTTGTCAAGAGGAGAGACTCCATGTATTATTTATTTGTCAGGTGGTTTATTGCTTCTACACGTCTCTTTTTTCAGGGCAGTATCGCGAGAGTTGGAACAGTATTTATATACGTCATAAGATGTATTGTGGGCATCAGATTCGTGAAATTTTAGGTATTGTGGTCGGATGTTATTATGGGCAACCGACTTATGTGGTGCATGGTGTGGTCTCAGCATAGGTGTGAAATAATGTTTTGGTACAGTGTGTGGTGATTGGTATGACGTTCGTATGTTAGAATAAGGACCTGTAGAGAAATTCGGTGGTTGGAATTTGGTCCTAAGGTTTATTAGCTATATAAAAGGGAGGATCTTCTGTCTGACACAAGCTAATGTGTTTGACTGGATTATGGTGGAACGGGTAGGCGCACGAGGTGTTAAATAGTGATCTTGGACAACTCTGGAGCAGCCTTTAGCACGTTCGAGAACGAACATATGTTTAAGTAGGGGAGAATGTAATGACCCAACCAATCATTCTGAGCTCTAGCACGTTGTTCGGTGGTTTGAGGCCTTGAGTGGCTTCATTTCAGGTATTACGAATTGTACGTGTGGTCATAATTGAATTTTGGGAAGTTCGGAGTTGATTTGGGAAGAAAATTCTAAATTCGGAAGCTTTCAGTTGGAAAATTGACTAAGGCTTGACATCTGAGTAAATGACCCCGAAATAGAGATTTGAAGGTTTAGGTTGATATGATTATTTCGTACTTGGGCATATATTCGGGTTGAGTATTGGATCACCAGGGAGCATTTTAGCGCTTATTAGGGAAAGTTGGCATTTTGAAGATTTATGAATTTCTTAAGTTTGGTTGAGGTGTACTTTTGTGTTATCGATGTCTGTTTGGGATTTAGAGCCTTGGAATAGGTTAATATTGTGATTTATGACTTGTGTACAAAGTTTGGCATCATTTCAGAATGTTTTTATATGATTCAGACGCGTTCATCGAAGTTTGAAAATTTCAAATTTGAAAGAAAGGTTTTGAACGTCGATTCATAGTTTTGATGTTGTTTGATGTGATTTGATGCCTCAACCAGGTTTGTGTCATGTATTGATACTGGTTGGTATGATTGGACGGGATCCCAAGGGCTTCAGGTGTGTTTCGGGATGGTTTTACAACATTTCTCCATGTTTGGCTGCTGGTTTTGCTTGTTCTAGTGATGTTCATCGTGAACACGTAGGGGTAATCGCGCTTGCGATGAAGGATTTTTTGCCACGAGATATTTTTGCTTCACTTTTGCGATTAAGGGCACGCGATCGCGCAGGTACGAGGGGAAAAGCTACATATTCGCGGTTGGGGAATCGCATTCGCGAAAGGGAAAACCAAGCCTGGGGAGATTTGTCTTCAGGTTCGTGATGGAGTGAACGCATTCCCGATAAAGCAGCCTGGTGAAGCACCGCATTCGCAAGGCCAACCTCGCGCTCGTGATTTAAGTTGGGTCCTAAGTGTGTTGAGCTTCGCGAACGCAAGGGCAGTGTCGCGTTCGCGATGAAGGTCGCCTGGGCAGTGTATAAGTTTGAAAAAAATGGGTTTTGACTCATTCTATCTCAAGTACTTCATGGGAGCCGAACATGGAGAGATTTTGTGAGAGCTTTTTCGTCACCCATCACTAGGTAAGTGATTTCTTCACATTGTGTGTTAAATACATGAATTATACATAGATTTGAATATGGAAATTAGTAAAAATTTGGGATTTTGGTAGAAAACCTATAATTTGGTATTTTTGGATTTTTACCACGAAATTGAACATGGAATTTGGAATAGAATATATATTTGAGTTCATGGTGTTATGGGTAAAGTTTATCTTCAAATATTTTCGTAATTCGGGCATGTGACCCTGAGGGTTGACATTATCAGATTTTCAAGCGAAGGTGGGAATTGTTTAAATTGATTAATTGTGGGTATTAGAGTATATTTTGATTGGTTTGCACATTGATTGGATAGCTTTGAAGTGACGGGCATCGGGTTGATGTTGTTGAGTGGTGTTGGAGCCGGGTATGCGACTTCGAAGTGAGGTAAGTCTCCAGTCTAAATCTGTGAGGCAAAACTACGACCTAAGTGATAATTATTGTTATGTGCAAGTAGTTGTGGGTTCTCCATATGCACGATGTGACGAGAGTTCGTACGCAACTAAAACATGTTATGTCCCGGTAGACTTAGGATCTTATCCTGTAATACTTGAATTATTTGAACTCACTCTATTGGCTTGATTAATTAAAGTTATAACTGAATTTGAATTAGAAATTCATGTATGTATAATAGGCCAAGCCTTAACACTTTGAGTTGTGGGTGAGTTATTTGAGAAACGGTAAAGATTATATACATTATGTACTCATGTACGGTATTGTGAACACGTGCCTCGTAATTCGGTAACTTCCTTAATTTTCTTGTGGAGCGGGCCAAACGCCTCGGCAGTATAAAGATGCATCTATGGGTCATGCCGCACATCCCTCGGCAGTGTACACATTATTCGGATCGGACCGAACGACCTCAACGAAATTGAGCATTATATCGCAACTAGTCCGAATATTCGCGAGATAAACTTTCCACTATGCCCGACTCTTTTTACATGGTATTACATACTTACTGATGATGACACTTGATATATTTTTGAGTTGTTAAGGTAGAATACAAGTTTAGAAATTTATGCCTTGAAAGAAGAAATTGAAAGATTATGTAACTTACAGATTTACCTCGTCATTGTCGTATGCCTCATATTTGCTTATGTTTTCTAAATGCTTTATTGGACCTTTAGTAAGTGTCAATGTCGACCCCTCGTTACTACTTCTCTGGGGTTAAGCTAGATACTTATTGGGTATGCGTTGATTTACATACTAATGTTGCACTTCTGTACTAAATGTGCAGGATGTGATGCCGGGTTTTAGAGGTTCTTTCGGTTTATTCATCATTGTGGTTCGTGTAAACATTTACATTTACTCTATAAATTCTAGTTTATATTGTTCAAATAAGGAAATAACTTATGATTTCAAAATACGAAAATGAGTAATTAAATTAGTAAATCACAGTTGGCTTGCCTGACAGCGGCGTTACATGCCATCACATCCTATAGTAAATTTTGGGTCGTGACATGCATCTTCCTTACTTTGTCCAATTCAATCTTGTTTTTCCAATCTCTTCATATTTCAAACACCCTACAAATTTTATCTGTCTTTGATATTCTTACTCATTTTTTTTCTCCAATATATCATTACTCACCTTCTTTCTCAAGGATTTCATTAGCTCAAGCGTTCAACAATATTTTATGTGAGTTAGTTATATTATCAATTGAAAATGAATTATTGAAGGAAATTTGTAATGGCCTGACCAATCGTTTTGAGGATTAACATCCTGTTAAGTGGCTTCAGGCTCGAGTAGCTTTGTATTATGTGTTATGAAATGTGTGTGTGGCCGAGTTCGGGTTTCGGATAGTTGGGGATTGGTTTGGAAGAAGGATTCTTGTTTTAGAAACTTAAGCGGTAAGAGTTGCTCGGAGTCTTGACTTATGTGTAGACAACTCTAAAATGTTGTTTTGATTACTTCAATAGTTTTGTATGGTGATTTGGACTTAGGCGTGTGTTCAGATTTGGATTTGGAGGTCCGTATGGTAATTTGATGCATTTTTAAAAAAATTGGAAAGTTGAAGTTTAAGAGATTTGACGCGGAGTTGACTTTATTGATATTGGAATTTAACAGCTATTCCAAGAGTTGGATTAGCTCCGTTGTGTCATTTGTAACTTGCATGCAAAATTTGACATCATTCTTGGTTGATTTGATATGTTTCGGCATGAGTTTGAAAGTAGGAAGACTTGAAAGTTTGTAAGTTTGATTCGAGGTATGATTCGTACTTTCAATATTGTTTTATGTGATTTGAGACATTGATAAGGTCCGCGTTGTGCTATGGAACTTGTTGGTATATTCGAACAAGGTCCCGAGTGGCTTGGATAAGTTTCGGACGAGGTTCAGATCACTTTGGAAATTTTTGGTTAAGAATGTTGGGAAATGTTCTGGTGTATCTGCTTCTGCGGAGGTTTTATCGCTGATAATACTGCTTCTATGAAGTTTCTGTCGCTTTTGCGGAGTTTTTATCGTAGATAAGATGGCCACTTTTGCGGCCCATTGATCGCAAATGCAAAGATGTCCTCTTCTGCCGATGTTTGCGCTCTTCCGCGGAGTCGCAGATGCGACTTTTTCTTGCCTAGGTGCGGTCATTGGACTAGCTAGTTGGGTTTGTAGATGCAAACCTTTTATCGCAAATGCGAGGCCTCAGATGCGGCATTTCTGTTTGCAAATGCGAAAAAAACTTGGTAGAATCACATATATTCGAGGGTTTGGCATTTTTGTCCATTTTTTAGTTTAAAGCCTTGATTTTGAGAGATTCTAGTTGGATTCTTCATGGGTTTGATTTTGGTAAGTGTTCTCTATCCGAAAATAATTACATTTCATGATTTCATACTTATTTATATCATTAAACCAGTGACTGAAAGGAAGAAAATGTGAAATTTTGTAAAACTCTTTCTAAAACATAAACTAGTGATTTAAAGGACGAATTGATATCAGAATTTGGTAATTCTTGTATGGTTGGACTCGTATTGAAACGGGTATTAAGGTTTTATGAATTTTGTTGGGTTCCGAGGTGCGGGCCCACATTTGGCTTTTTTTTTTAATTAAAGACCAAAGTTTTATTAACTAGAATTATTTCCTATGAGTTTTATTTATGATTCGAAGTTGTTTTGTCAAGATTTGAGCCATCTGGAGGTTGTTTCACTCGAGAATGTCATTTTAGAGTATTGATATATTCTCTTTGCGGTATGTATCTTGCCTAACTTTGTGGGGGGGGGGGGGGGGGGGGGGGGGGACTACGCCTTAGGATTTGAGTCACTTGTGCTAATTGTGTCATGTGAAGGCCGTGTACGCGAGGTTACGAGTACGTACTCGGGCTTAATTGTATAAATTTGACTGCTTAGGGCTATTAGGTTCTTATGTCCATTAAACATGAATTTTTTTTGTCATGTTAAATTCCCCATTTACTAAATTCACCCTTACAGGTGTTATTTGGAATTAATTGCTTCATGGTTTACACTTATTGCCGATTAAACTCTTATGTGCCTTAACTGAAGTTGTTGGCTCTTTTATTGCCATGCTATCTTTTTCGCAATTATTTATCCTTGATTGAAGTTATTATTATCTTTTCCATAATCTACTTATCCTTAATTGAATTTGTTGTATCTTTTCAGTAATTGCTCAACCCTAAATGAAGTTTTGTTATCCTTTATCATTGTTAACTTATCCTTATTTGGAATCATTGATTCATGTTATCCCTTTTATCGTTGAATTGTACTTATGTGGAGTCATTTCTACACATAATCTTTTCCTTGCTGAGTTTTTCTTAGTGAAATCGTTATTCCCCACTATGTCTTTCATTGTGAGCTCGTTCTTCAATTTCATTGTATTCTGAAGTTCCCGAGTTGATGTACTTGTCGTATTCTCATATTATTGTAGTAGTAGTAGTTGTTGTTGTTGTTGTCGTTGTTGTTATTGTATTCAGTGTTGTTGAATCGAGGGCTATGTGTGGTTGTGATATTGAAACTGTATTGAGGAAACGTTGTGGCAGGTGGGCACATATTGTGAAAGACATTTATCTGAGTTGTTATGTTTTGGCATACGTGTTATTGTTGAGCTAATTTTTATGTTGTTTGCACAAGGTTTCTGCTGTGCCATTTTTATTGTATTTGTATAAGCTTTTCTATAACGACCCGATCAGTCGTTTTGCGCTATCGGACCCCGTTCCCTTAAATAAAACTTCCCATAGCGGCTTATCGTGATGGGGGGGGGGGGGTTTTCCAGGATTCAGATGTGTTTAGAGCAATATTGGAACACTTGGTTCCTTCAGGTTGGCCTTTAAGGCCAAATATTGACTTAGGTCAACATTTGGGGTAAACAACCTCGGAATAGAGTTTCTACGATTCTGGTAGCTTCGTATGATTATTCCGGACCTGGGCTTATGTTCGGAATGAGTTTCTGATGACACAGGAGCGTTTCGGCGCCCAATATTGAAATAAGAAGTTCCTTAAGTTCCTATTGTGGTTTGGGGTGTGTTTTTGTGTTATCGAGGTACGAATAGAACTCTGAGACCGGGAATAGTTCTGTTATGTCATTTATGACTTGCTTGCAAAATTTGGTGTCATTCCGAGTATTATAGGTCGGTTCGGCGGGTTTTTAGCGAATTCAAGAAAACATAAAGTTCCTAAGTTTGGTTCTAGGGGTTTTGAGGTGTGATTTTGAGTTTCAGCGCTGTTTTGGGTGTTCCGAAGGCTTGAGCGAGTCCGTATTATGATTTGAGACTTGTTGGTATAGTTGGACGGGGGCTTGGGTGGGCCCAGGTGTCTCCTGAACACCACACGAGGCTAAAAACTAGCTGAAATAGCTTCTGGTGCACCTGTTCTGGTGTTGACCGCAGGTGTGGTTGCCAGTCGCAGATGCGGGATCGCTCCTGCAGTCCCAACCTCGCAGGTACAACACCCAGCGAGCAGCACATTTCTCGTAGGTGCGGACAAAATTTCGCAAGAGCGGAGATGCAAGTGCGGTCTCCTTTCCGTAGGTGTAAGCCCAGGCTTTCTCGTCCATTGCCGCAGGTGCGAGCCTTTGCTCACAGGCGAGACCGCAGGTGCAGAAACACTGTCAGACAATGTGTTTCTTAAATACGGGATTCTTCACTCTTTCCTCCATTAAACAATTTGAGAGCTTGGGAAAAGTAATCCACGACCCAACCTCTAGAAGGTAAGTAAATTTCATCTCAAGACTTGTTAATGCATGAATTCCTAGTTGAATTTAATCACCTAATTAGTGAAAAATCAAGAATTGGGTAGTAACCTAGGGCTTTCGATAATTTGAGAATTTACCCGTGAATTAGCTATGAAATCAAGTAAAAATCGTATATTAATGATCCTTAGGCTATGGGTGAGTGTTTCCTTCAAGAATTTTTGGAAGAGCATACGGGCCAGAGGTTGGATTTTATAATTTCTTCAAGAATGGCGAATTTACTAAATGAGTAGGAGAATTTCCATACTTTGAGCATAAATTAATGTATTTGCATAACATATGGCTAGTTTCGAGTCCTCAGGTGTAGAGTTCGGAGTTTTGGGCGTGTTCTTGGTCCGGAGAGGAAATTCGACACGAGGTGAGTCTCTTTTCTAAACTTGTAAGAGGGAATTGTCCCCATAGGTGATTATAAATGGTTGTTTTGTCCGTAATTGCGGGGACTGCGCATGCACGAAGTGACGAGAGTCCGTGGGTAGCTACCATTATGCCTTGTTGGGTAGTTTAGGATGCACAAGCATGCTTTATGTGTTGTATATGTGATCTTGTATATGGATTAAGTGGTCTAATATCCACGAATCTCACATGTGAAGGCCTAAGGGGTTATGCTTGAAGTTGATATTTCTAAAATTCTTACACTGTTAGTATGTTCCCTGCTAAATTATCTGGAAATCTCCTGCTAATCATGAATTTATATGGGAACGTGAGTCGCATGGATGATTCGCGAGCGGGGTAGACCTAATATTATATTAACCCGAGTCGCATGTAGGATTTGCGAGCGGGGGTGGTTTTGGTGTTATATTAACCATGTCGCATGTTCGATTCGTGAGCGGGGCAGATAGATGCATCTACGGTTCGGGCCGTTCGACCCTCGGGAATGCACATTTACTTTTCATATCGTAATGATCGTACGTTCATAGCATGTTATATGTTTGGTAATTAGTGAGAAGCCCTGTAATTGTAACTGTTGATTTCATGAAAAGAAAAAAGGTTAAATAACTTGTATACCATGGAAAAGGATGGCGCGAGGGTACTAGAGATTGTTATTTGATGCTCATTTCCTTATTACTGTTCATCACTGCTATTACTGGTTAGCATGTACTTATTCCACTTTGTCTGACCCTAATAAGTATCACGTCGGCCTCTCGTCACTACTTCTTCGAGGTTAGGCGGGATACTCACTGGGTACATATCTGTTTATGTACTCATACTACGCTTCTGTACTTAATTGTACAGGTTTTGAGGCTGGTTCATTTGGTTATCCGACCGGAGCTTGACCCTAGGGGTATATTCTGGACCTGACTCCACAGTGAGGTGCATCTCTTGGCAATTCTCAGCAGCACTATGGAGTTATCTTTAGTTTATTTCTGTCTACTTCTTTCAGACAGTAGAACAATTTGTATCATCTTTTGTATATTCTACTAGTTCGCCTGTAGACTTGTGACACAAGTTCCTGGCACACACACAGTAGACTCTATAATTTGAGACTGTAAATATTGGTTCATGATCCTGGTGGCTATATTTACATATGTTGGTTAACTTATCAACTTTTACTTAAATGATCTAAGCTTAAAATTTTTTAAGTGTGGGGTTGATATGTCAAATAAGGATAATCTCACTAGTAAACAACTGTTGGCTTGCCTGACTCTGGTGTTGGGCGCCATCACGACCTATGTTGGTATTTTGGGTTGTGACAACATGGTATTAGAGCACTAGGTTCACTTAGGTCTCACAAGTCCCGAGCAAACCTAATAGAGTCTCGCGGATCGATACAGAGACGTTTGTATTTATCTTCAGGAGGCTATAAGGTGTTAGCAAACCTCTCTTTATTCATGATATATCGTGCAGTTGATGGTTTACTATATCTCATTCTTCTATTCTCTTACAGATGGTGAGGACGTATACATTTGGCAGAGGCCGGGGGAGGCCACCGACCCGAGGTAGAGGATGAGGGCATCCCAGAGCTATTCCAGTTGTACCATCAAGGGATCCTACTATAGAGGAGCAGGGGGAGGTTCCCCCAGCGGGTCCTGCTCCAGTGGACTTCATGAGGGCGCCGGGCTTCCAGGAGGTCATGGGCCGTATGTTGAGATTTATGGATACTATGTCCCAGGCTGGTTTATTTCCAGCGAATCCTGCAACATCTTAGGCAGGAGGGGGAGCCCAGAACCCTACTGCCCAGGCTGCAGGCCAGACAACCGCACTTCATCATACCCCGGGTACACTGCCCGTGGGTGGGGTTCAGCCTGTACAAGCAACACCTGAGCCCAGACCAGCTGCGGATGGTGATTCGTAGAAGTTATTGGGCAGATGGACTCGATTGCATCCTCCTATTTTCGGGGGTGAGTGAAGCGAGGATGTCCAGGATTTCATTGATAGGTGAAGGGACAGACTGCACAACATGAGGATACTAGAGTCCCATGGAGTAGACTTCGCTACTTTCCAGTTAGAGGGCAGAGCTCGTAGATGGTGGCAGTCATATATTCTCAGCAGGCCAGAAGGTTCTCCTCCTTTTACTTGGGAGCAGTTCACTCAAATGCTTCTAGACAGATATATCCCACCCTTTGAGAGGGAAGAACTGCGGTATCAGTTTGAGTAGGGACAACTGTCAGTGATAGACTATTAGGCCAAATTTTTAGAGTTGTCTCGCGATGCACTCATGATACTTGAGGGAGTGTAGAGATTTGTAGCCGGATTTTATCCAGGCATTAGGACCAGCATGGCCTGGGAGGTGGAGATGGCGTCTCCTTATTATATAGTAGTGGAGATTGCTCGTAGGATCGAGGGTTATCGATCGAGGGTCAGGGAGCAGGTACAGCCGGATAAGAGAGCCAGATATTTCAGGGATTTCAGAGGTGCCCCAGCTAAGGGCAGGGGTCATTTTAGTAAGGGTCAACCCAACATGCCCCATATTCAGCAGCACCACCACCACCTCCTCGTGGTGCTCTAGTAAGACCTTACTTCAGTGCTATGCCAGAGGGTTCTCACCGTCCCCCAGTTATCTAGGGTTTTACATCAAGGCAACCAGCCGTGCCTCCAGTGAGATGTTACGAGTGCGAGGATTTCGGCCATATCAAGAGGACTTGTCCCAGGTTTCAGGCCAAGGCGGTGTAGCACGGTTACCAGCCTATGAGTCCAGCACTAGTAGTTCGGCCACCTAGAGGTGGGGGACAGGTCAGCAGGGGTCGTCCTAGAGGTGGAGGCCAGTCGGGGGGAAGGCAGCCAACTCCTGTTCACTCTGGTGGAGTTCAATCTTCCGGTGGTCCAGCTAGATTCTATGCTATCCCGTCCAGATCAGATGTAGTGGCCTCAGACGCCGTGATCACATGTATTATTGCAGTATGTGGTAGAGAGGCATCGGTGTTATTTCATACAGGATCCACTTCTTCCTATGTTTCAGTCTTATTTGCTCCTTTTCTGGATGTCTCCCGTGAGTCCTTAGGTTCTCCTATTTATGTGTCCACTCCCGTGGGCGATTCTGTGGTTGTAGTCCGGATTTGTCGGTCCTATGAGATTTCGTTTTGTGGGTTCGGAACTCGAGCAGATCTCTTATTGCTCGACATAGTTGATTTAGAGATTATTTTAGGCATGGATTGGCTATCTCCTTACCATGCCGTGCTAGGTTTCCATTCCAAGACAATTACTTTAGCCATGCTAGAGTCGCCTAGGCTAGAGTGGAGAGGTTCCTCAGTTAGTGCAGCCAGCCGGGTTATTTCATTCCTGAAGGCTCGACACATGGTCTAGAAGGGTTGTCTGGCCTACCTCTCTTATGTGCGGGATGCCACCGCCAAGTCTCCGACAATTGATTTAGTGCCAGTTATTCAAGAGTTTGCTGATGTATTTCCTTCGGACCTTCTGGGCATGCCTCCAGATCGTGATATTGATTTTTGCATTGATTTAGCTCCAGACCGCCAGCCTATATCTATTCCTCTGTATCGTATAGCTCCGAAAGAGTTGAAGGATTTGAAGGAACAACTTGAGGACTTGTTAGCTAAGGGGTTCATCAGACCGAGTGTAACGCCGTGGGGTGCTCTAGTTCTATTCGTGAAAAAAAAGGATCGGTCCATGCGGATGTGTATTGATTACCGCCAGTTGAACAAGGTTACCACTAAGAACAAGTATCCTTTTCCACGTATTGATGATTTGTTTGACCAGTTGCAAGGTGCCCGTGTGTTTTCAAAGATTGATTTGAGATCGGGGTATCATCAGTTTAGGATTCGGGCTTCAAATGTTCCAAAGACTGCTTTTCGTACGAGATATGGCCATTACGAGTTCCTGGTAATGTCCTTTGGCTTGACTAATGCCCCAGCAGCATTCATGGACTTGATGAATATGGTGTTCAGGTCGTATATTGATTCCTTTGTCATTGTCTTCATTGATGACATTTTGGTTTACTCACATAGCCTGGGGGAGCACGAGCAGCATTTGAGAGTCGTGCTCCAGACTTTACGAGAACATAAGTTGTATGCTAAGTTCTCCAAGTGTGAGTTCTGGTTGGATTTTGTGGCATTCTTGGGGCATGTGGTATCCAGAGGGGGTATCAAGGTTGATCCTCAGAAGGTTGAGGCAGTTCAGTGTTGGTCGCGTCCCACTTTAGCTACAGAGATCAGGAGCTTTTTGGGCCTAGCAGGCTATTATCCCCGATTTGTGGAGGGGTTCTCTTCTAGTGCAGCTCCATTGACTAGATTGACTCAGAAGAATGCCCCATTCAGATGGTCCAACGAGTGTGAGGCGAGCTTTCAGAAGTTCAAGACAACATTGACCTTAGCACCAGTTCTGGTATTGCCTTCCGGTTCGGGGTTGTACACAGTGTATTGCGATGCTTCACGTGTTGGCTTGGGGTGTGTGTTCATGCAGGAAAGGAGAGTTATTGCTTATGCTTCACGCAAGATGATGGTTCATGATAAGAATTACCCTGTGCACGATTTGGAGTTGGCGGCGATTGTTCATGCTCTTATGATTTGGAGGCACTACTTGTATGGGGTGTCCTATGAGGTGTATACAGCCCACCACAGCCTACAACACTTGTTCAGGCAGAGGGATATTAATTTGAGGCAGCACAGATGGCTTGAGTTGTTGAAGGATTATGATATCACCATTCTTTATCATCCGGGAAAGCGAATGTGGTATCAAATGCTTTGAACAGGAAGGCGGAGAGTACGGATATCTTGGCTTATATTGCAGCTGAGGAGAGACCTCTAGCCTTGGACATTCAGTTCTTGGCTAATCGCTTGGTGAGATTAGACCTTTCGGAGCCTCGTCGAGTTCTTGCACATGTAGTTGCTTAGTCTTGTTATTGAGGGAGATTAAGGCTCGACAATATGATGATCCATGTTTGACAGAGCTACGAGAGACAATGATTCAGGGTAGGGCCAAGGAGGTTACTATTGGTGAGGATGGTATTCTGAGACTTCAGGGCTGCTTATGTGTCCCTAATGTTTATGGCCTGAGGGAGAGGATTCTAGAGGAGGCACACAGTTCTCGGCATTCTGTTCATCCTGGTGCTACGCAGAGGTATCGTGATTTAAAGCATCATTACAGGTTGAGGCAGATGAAGAAGGACATTGTGGAGTATGTGGCTAGTGTCTTGATTGCCAGTAGGTGAAGTATGAGCACCAGAGCCTAGGAGGCCTACTTCAGCAGATGCCCATTCCTGAGTGGAAATGGAAGCGCATCACTATGGACTTTGTGGTTGGGTTGCCTCTGACTTAGCGGAAGGTTGATGCGGTTTGGGTCATTGTGGATAGATTGAACAAATCAGCGCATTTCATTCCAGTGGATACTACATATACTTCTGAGAGGTTAGGAATGATCTACATTCGGGAGATATTCCGGTTGCACGGTGTGCCGGTGTCCATTATAACAGATCAAGGTCCTCAGTTCACCTCGCACTTCTGGAGAGCATTGCATAGTGATATGGGTACACAGATAGAACTTAGCACAACATTTCACCCTCAGTCTGATGGTCAGTCGGAGCGTAAAGTTCATATATTGGAGGACATGCTCAGGCCATGTGTGATTGACTTCGGAGGTCAGTGGGACCACTTCTTGCCTTTGGCCGAGTTTGCTTACAATAATAGTTATCAGTCCAACATTGAGATGGCACCATTTGAGGCTTTGTATGCTCGACGATGTCGTTCTCCTATCGGGTGGTTTGAGCCTGGCGAGGCTAATTTATATGGCATAGACCTGGTAAGGGATGCTTTGGAGAAAGTGGAGTTGATTCAGGAGAGGCTCCGCACAGCACATTCCAGACAGAAGAGTTACGCAGATCAGAGGGCGCGTGATGTATCATTTATGGAGAGAGACAAGGTTCTGTTGAAAGTCTCTCCTATGAAGGGTATTATGAGGTATGTCAAGAAGGGAAATCTATGCCCGAGGTTTATAGGTCCCTTCGAGGTGTTGAGGCGAGTTGGGGAGGTTGCTTATGAGCTGGCCTTACCTCCCGGTTTATCAGGAGTTCATCCAGTTTTTCATGTATCCATGCTCCGGAGGTACCACGCCGACTTCTCTCACGTGGTTTATTTCAGCACTATTCAGTTGGATGATAGGTTGGGCTACGAGGAGGAGCCAGTTGCTATTCTTGATAGACAGGATCGCCAATTGAGGTACAAGAAAGTTTTTGCAGTAAAGGTCCAGTGGAGGGGCCAACCAGTCGAGGAAGTGATTTGGAAGTCTGAGGAGGACATGCCGAGCAGATATCCACACTTATGCAGCACTTCAGGTATGATTCTAGACCCGTTCGAGGATGAACATTTGTACAAGAGGTGGAGAATGTAACGACCCGACCGGTCGTTTTGCGTTATCGGACCCCGTTCCCTTAAATGAAACTTCCCATAGCAGCTTATTGTGATTTATGACTTGCGGGGGGCAGGTGGTCCGGGATTCAGAAGTGTTTAGAGCAATATTGGAGCACTTGGTTCCTTTAGGTTGGCCTTTAAGGCCAAGTTTGACTTCGGTCAACATTATGGGTAAACGACCTCTAGATCGAGTTTCGACAATTCAGGTAGCTTCGTATGATGATTCCGGACCTGGGCTTATGTTCGGAATGGGTTTCTGATGACCCGGGAGCGTTTCAGCGCCCAATATTGAAATAAGAAGTTCCTTAAATTCCTATTGTGGTTTGGGACGTGTTTTTGTGTTATCGAGGTCCGAATGGAATTCCGAGACAGGGAATAGTTTTGTTATGTCATTTATGACTTGCCTGCAAAATTTGGTGTCATTCCGAGTATTATAGGTCGGTTCGGCGCGTTGTTAGCGAAGTTAAGAAAACTTAAAGTTCCTAAGTTTGGTTCTAGGGGTTTTGAGGTGTGATTTCGAGTTTCAGTGTTGTTTTGGATGTTCCAATGGCTCGAGCGAGTCCATATTATGATTTGGGACTTGTTGGTATAGTTGGAGAGGGGCTCGGGTGGGCTCAGGTGCCTCCTAGACACCACACGAGGCCAAAAACCAGCTGAAATAGCTGTTGGTGCACCTGTTCTGGTGTTGACCGCATGTGGGGTTGCCCAGTCGCAGGTGCGGGACTGCTCTTGCGGTCCCAAACTCGCATGTGCAGTTGCCCAGTCGCAGGTGCGGAACTGCTCTTGCGGTCCCAACCTCGTAGGTGCGACCCCCAGCGGGCAGGCCATTTCTTGCAGGTGCGGATACAGTTCCGCAGGAGCGGAGACACACGTGTGGTCTCCTTTCCGTAGGTGCGAGCCCAGGCCTCCTCGTCCATGTCTGCAGGTGCGAGACCGCATGTGCGGTCCTCGAGTCGCAGGTGCGGAAACCCTGTCAGATAGTGTGTTTCTTAAATACGGGATTCTTCATTGTTTTCTTCACTCTTTCCCCCATTAAACACTTTGAGATATTGGGAAAAGGACTCCACGACCCAACCCCTAGAAGGTAAGTAAATTTCATCTCAAGACTTATTAATGCATGAATTCCTAGTTGAATTTAATCACCTAATTAGTGAAAAATCAAGAATTGGGTAGTAACCTAGGGCTTTCGATAATTTGAGAATTTACCCGTGAATTAGCTATGAAATCAAGGAAAAATCGTATATTAATAATCCTTAGGCTACGGGTGATTGTTTCCTTCGAGAATTTTTGGAATCCGAGCATGCGGGCCCGGGGTTGGATTTTAGAATTTCTTCAAGAATGGTGAATTTACTAAATGAGTAGGAGAATTTCCATACTTTGAGCATAAATTAATGTATTTGTATAACATTTGGCTAGTTTCGTGTCCTTGGGTGTAGAGTTCGGAGTTTCAGGCGTGTTCTTGGCCTAGAGAGTAAATTCGACAGGAGGTGAGTCTCTTTTCTAACCTTGTACTAGGGAATTGTCCCCATAAGTGATTATAAATGGTGGTTTTGTCCTTAATTACGGGGGCTACACATGCACGAAGTGACGAGAGTCCGTGCGTAGCTACTATTATGCCTTGTTGGGTAGTTTAGGACTCACAAGCATGCTTTATGTGTTGTACCTATGATCTTGTATATGGATTAAGTGGTCTAATATCCTCGAATCTCACATGTGAAGGCCTAAGGGGTTATTCTTGAAGTTGATATTTCTAAAATTCTCACACTGTTAGTATGTTCCCTACTAAATTATCTGGAAATCTCCTGCTAATCATGAATTTATATGGAAACCCGAGTCGCATGGATGATTCGCTAGCGGGGTAACCCTAATATTTTTTTAACCCGAGTCGTAGGTATGATTCGCGAGCGGGGGTGGTTTTGGTGTTATATTAACTGTGTCGCATGTTCGATTCGCGAGCGGGGCAGATAGATGCATCTATGGTTCGGGTCGTTCGACCTTCGACAGTGCACATTTACTTTTCACGTCGTAATGACCGTACGTTCATAGCCTGTTATATGTTTGGTAATTTGTTAGAAGCCCTGTTATTGTAACTGTTGATTTCATGAAAAGAAAGAAGGTTAAATAGCTTGTATGCCATGGAAAAGGATGGCGCGAGGATACTAGAGATTGTTATTTGACGCTCATTTCCTTATTACTGTTCATTACTGCTATTACTGGTTAGCATGTACTTATTCCACATTGTCTGACCCTATAAGTATCACGTCGACCTCTCGTCACTACTTCTTCGAGGTTAGGCGGGATACTCACTGGGTACATATCTGTTTATGTACTCATACTACACTTATGTACTTAATTGTACAAGTTTTGAGGCTGGTGAATCTGATTATCCGACCAGAGCTTGACCCTGGGGGTATATTCTGGACCTGACTCCACGGTGAGCTGCCTCCCTTGGTGATTCTCAGCAGCACTATGGAGTTATCTTTTGTTTATTTCTGTCTACTTCTTTCAGACAGTAGAACAATTTGTATCATCTTTTGTATATTTTACTAGTTCGCTTGTAGACTTGTGACACTAGTTCCTGGCACACACATTGTAGACTCTATATTTTGGGACTGTATATGTTGGTTCATGATCCTTGTGGCTGTATTTACTTAAATTGGTTAATTTATCCGCTTTTACTTAAATGATCTAATCTTATAATTTGGTAAGTATGGGGTTGATATGTCAAATAAGGATAATCTCACTAGTAAACAACTGTTGGGTTGGATGACTCCGGTGTTGGGCGCCATCACGACCTATGTTGGGATTTTGGGTCGTGACATTTTCGTCGTCCTGTTGTTATTGTGTTGCACGAGGTTTCTGTCGTGTTGTTGTTATTATTGATACACATGTGGTTGTATGTAGTATGGGTGTTAAAACGCATGTGGTGAGATCATGTGGGCATGAAACGTGTGGCTAGTAGGGGAACTACTAGAAGTCATGAGGTGTGATAAGGTGGGATAAAACAGGGGATGCTATTTCGGGAAAAATAATTTTCAAAAACTATATATAAAGGCTCCTCTGGTGATATAAGGAAAGTTTGTAATTCATTTTATGAGTTGAGACTACGAGGCGGTACCTCGGTAGGGCTCTTGTTGTCATTCCCTCTTCTTTTTTACTTGTCATTGATTGTTCTCTCCTTAGCATACTATTAGTTGTCTTCCTCCATGCTTCACTATTTCCTTAGTTCTATGTATTTAATCTTGTTGTTCTAGTTGTTGTTTCAAATTTGAATGATTCTTTTATTACACTATACATTGTGCGACGATCATTTCTTATGTGCCATTCATTGTCTCTGCTCTTATTTGTTGACTTAAATTGTGAAATAACACTTTCATAAGCATACACATAGTTAAATCAGCCATATCAGTTTAGAGGATGAATTTTGACGTCATTGACCATTATACGTACTCTTGTGTACCTACCTTCTGTGTGGGGATTGTCTATTTGCACGTGAGTCGCTCGTGCGTTTATGAGTTGTATTGTGGGCACAAGATGCCAAGTGATTATGGTTCATGAATTGGGACCCATGAGATGTGATTATGAGGTTCGGTACCTCGTGGAAATGCTTGAACAGATTTTGTGAGAAAGGAGTTGTTCTTATTGAGTTGTTGCTGGTTTTTCTTTATTTGGTTTCACCGGACTTAGACTATGATCAGCTTACTCTACAACATTCTTACTTGACTGCTCCCTGTTAAATATTGATATTACCACTGTATCATTGCAAGTATTGTTTTATATTCCTTATCCTGTTTAGCTTTACCTTAATATCATTTCTCTATTAGATCACCTTAACACTTGGTCAGGTTGTTTAGCCTGGTAGGTGTCTTGACTGTCCCTCGTCACTACTCTACCGATGTTAGTATTGATACTTACTAGGTACCACTGTGGTGTACTCATACTACGCTTCTGCACATTTTTGTGTAGATCCATGTGCCGCGGATATTGTTGATTATTAGCTAGATGGTCGATCATTGCTATGGAGACCCAAGGCAAACCTCACATCGCGTTCGCAGGCCTCGGAGTCACCTTCTGATATTGTACGTTTACTGTTTAATCCTTTTTCGAACAGTTGTATTTAGGGATTCTGCTAGTAAACTCAATAGAGCTTATGATTTGTACTACCAGTTTTTGGATGTTATTTCATGTTGTAGATGTTGAGTTAATTTATAAATGTATGGTTTCTTCTTAATTGTTCTATTTGTTAATTTTTGTCAATTTATTACATAAGTGTTAGGCTTACCTAGTCATAGAGACTAGATACCGTCACGACATCCTACAGAGAGAAACTGGGGTCGCCACAAAATCGATTAAAAAAATTATTAACAATTTTGTATCTTAAAAAGCTAGAATAATAGACTTCAAAAAATTTTATATATTACAATTTTATTTTAAAAATTTAAATCTCATATTAAACTTTAGTTTTAGACCCCACAAGTACTTGAGTCGTCCCTTAAAGGACCATGAATAAGAGCTCTTAAAAGAGGTGAATTTGGAATTCAAGGCAATCTATACAATTTCCATTTCCAACTACCCACGTTAAATCTTTGCTATAAGTGGACCATACCTTAAGGATGTTATGCCAGACAAAAGAATTGCTAGCAAATCAGAGGCGAAGTTAAGATTTGAGTCTTATGAGTTCAAAATTAATGATTTATATATATTCAATAAAATATTTCAAACAAATATAGAATTTAGACCAAAACTACTGAATATTGTCGAATCCGTAACCTAAACTCTAGCTTCGCCCTTGTAGCATATAATTAACCAGATATGTCTTTAAAGTTATATTTATCAATTAAAACTTGAGACTACATAATCTTGGCACGAGCTTTCAAAAGGTCCAACCCTCCACTATTCTTATGATTTAGTGAGGCTTTTCGGGTGAATCATGTGTAACTTGGTTTTGGTGTTAGTTGTACGTCAAATAAAACTGCATTGAGTTTTATATATGAGGTTGAGGGTCTTCAAAGGAAGTTGGATATATTGCATGATACGATTTGGAATGTTAGATGGAAGAAGTCAGAGTGATTTTTGTATTTGCATGACTAAAGGGAGACTACTTTATACGTGTCTTGTTGGTTTTCTCGTTTAATATAAATATGTTTAATTTTAGTATGCTTTTGTATCTAATGATCTTTTTAATGATCCGATAGACCATCTTGTGTAATTGCATCCCGTTACCTCTTTTATCGCTTCACACATGTGTGTTTATGATTTTATGACTTGCGGGATTGGTTAGTTTCGTTCCAGGAAGATTTTGGGTTGATTTGGACCCTTGATGTTTTGACTTAGAAGTTTAAATTAGAAAATGTTGACCAAATTTTGACTTTTGTGAAAACAACCTCGAAACTGTATTTTTATGGCTTCGATAGCTTTGTATTGGGACTTCGAACTTGGGTGTACGCCCGAAATTGATTATGGAAGTCCGTAGGTTTATTTGTGTTGATTTGTTGAAATTTGTCAATTTAAATTTGAAAAGTTATGACCGTAGATTTACTTTAGCGATCGAGCTTGGAATTTAATTTTGGGACTTGGAATAGGTCAATTATGCTATTTAGAACTTTTCTGCAAAACTTGGTATTATTTGGAGTTGATTTGATAGGATTCAGATGCATAGGTGTAATTCTAGAAGTTGTTGAAAACTTCCTTGAATTTCATGCATTTTAGAGTTTAATTTGTAGTTTTAGATGTTATTTTCGTGTTTTGATCACGTGAGCAAGTTTGTATGATCTTTTTAGACTTGTATGGATGTTTGGTTGGGAGCTCCGAGGGCTCGGGTGAGTTTCAGACATGTTTTGGAAGGTTTTTGGACTGAAAATATAAACTCGTGTCTGGTGCCCTCTAATGTCGCAATTGCGAACACTAGAGTTGCATTTGCGACCATAGCAAGGAACTCCATATATTGCAAATGCAATGTCTTGGTTGCATGTGCGAAGAACTTCTGGGGTGGGCTAGGTTCGCAATTGTGAAAAAAATGTCGTTTTTGCGAGGGCAGCAGGGGTCACAAGTGCGATCCAACCTTCAGTGCTACATTTCCAAGGCTTTCTTCACAATTGCGAGGGTTTGCAATTGCGATAACTGTAGCTAAACATATGTCCTGAACATCGGGATTTTATGTCTCATTCTCTCATTTTGAACCCTAGACTCGGTAGGAAGCGATTTGGAGAAGGGATTTCACCTACAGACCTTGGGTAAGTGATTCTAGTCGATTTTTAATCATATTCCTTCAACATATCTTAGAGTTTAACATCAAAATCATGTGAATCAAAGTGAAAATTAGTGAAACTTTGTCAACTTCTTGGAAAATAAGAATTTGAGTTTTGAGACTCAATTTGTACTCGAATTTTTGAAACTAATCACATATATGAACTCGCGGGGTCATGAGTAGATGGAATACCATGGACTAGGGTTTTTACAGGGCAAGTCCCGGGTTGACATTTTCTAACTTTTTGAGAAAAGTGTAAAGATCTTAACTTTAACTATTGCAATTGAATTCCCTAGCATTGTTTGATGATATTGAGTCATTTTTTGTTGGAGGCAGATTTTAAGGGAATAGCTATTTTCGATTGTTGAAATTGCCAAGTTGAGGTAAGTGTCTATCTTAACTTCGTGTGGAGGAACTAACCTTTAGGATTGGTATGTTTTTATTCACTTGTGCTAAGTGAAATCCATGTTCGCAAGGTGACGAGTGAGTACACGTGTTGTATGTGGTATTTGACCGGTCAAGGCTACTTAGACTATTTCTATGCTTTAATTGAAATGCCACATCATGCTCTAAATTCTCATAGTCAATCTATCATTATTTGTGCTAGTCTATCCTTACATGCCTTAATTGACCTTTTTATTATTAGTCCTACATCATACTTGATAAATTGCTCTCATACTTAGTTGAACTTGTTGACTCTTTTATTGTTACAAGCTATCTCTTAATTATTAATTATCATCATTTGAAATTATTGATCATTGTCCCTTTCCTTATTGATTATCATTACTTGAAGAAATTGTTCATGTTATCTTTTTCTTTTTGATTTCCATTATTTGAAACTCATTACTAAATGATATCTCTTTATTGAGAGTTATCCTTATCTAATATTGTGTTTATACATTATTTCTCTTATTGTTGAGTCATTTGGTGTTGAAGTTGTGAAATTCGTTAACACGTTGAGGCGAAGTTCGTTATTGTTTAGACATCTATCTTATAGAGAATTTTACATTTATTGTTGTTGTAGATATTCTTGCATACGTTGTGGTGGAGCCATGGGCTATTGTTGTGAAACATTGGTATTGTTGTTGTTGTTGGCAAGTTGTGATAAATAGGCTTTTGTGGTTGATGCGTGGCTAGAATTCATGATTTTAAGCATTATATACCTTGCATTTTATGTGCTTTAATGATAAAAATACACGTCGTATGTGCCTAATGGGGTTTATTTTATGTGTAGGTGAATTGGAAATGGAAACGGAGCTAAACGGATGCAAATACGTCGAAAAATACGCGAAAGG
>ML386516.1:649-26890 GCA_005239525.1 Nicotiana knightiana | reverse complement strand
AAATCCTATATTACTTGTCGACCACGTACACTTGCGTGTGCATTGGGATTTCGACCAACACTCTACCATATCAATCCACCCTAATTTCACCTGTTGCGGCGTGCAACCCAAACCTACCTAATCAACATCAAATATTTAATGGATACAATCAAATCAATAACCCAATTTACACAAACCTCTGCGATTGATGAATATGAAGCGGAATCAGAAAGGAAACCCTGTACCAACTTGAGAATGCACATATGTAATATTGAACGGCCAGACAAGTCCAGTAAATGACAATTAAAAGGTGCAAGTAAGTCAACTAAGGCAAATATCAGTGAGTCATGAAAGCATGGAAAGATATAAAATTTTCAACACGAGAAACTATGAAAAACAAGTAGCAGGTAAAGCATAGAAGGCATTTAAGCACACAACAGTTAAGGCATTGAAGGAAGTAATTAAGGAAAAGCAGAAAATCAGGGAAACATGTAATTCGACGGCGTATAAGCACTCGTCACCTCGCATATACGCTGAAACACATGAAATTCACATAGCACATAGTCCGAGGATTCCTAATTCCCTCAAATCAAGGTTAAACTCAACACTTACCTCGCTCCAAAAATCAACTCAAAGCTCAACCATGACTTTTCCTTTCGAACAATCCTCCGAGCCAACCAAATCTAGCAATTTATTAACATCATTCATAATAAGCCTTAGGAACTACCCACAAATGCAAAAAGGTTCAATTTAGGTCATTATTGAAAAAGTCAACAAAAGTCAACTCCATAGCCGCTTTCTCCAAACCAAAAACTCGTACCAAAACGGATTACACATTCACCCCTAATCTCGGTTATGTAGTTTGTTTCAAAATCCGACATTAATTTGAGGTCTAAATTTAACTTTTACAAAAATCCCTAAACCCAAATCCCCAATTTCTGCCATGAAAATCCCTGATTTTAGGTTGAAATCTTATGAAATGCATTGGATAATTGAAAGAAAGTAGGTTAGAATCACTTACCAATGAATTGGGGAACAAGAGTTCTTGGAAAAATCACTTCTAAGGTTTCAATGGTTGGAAATTTGAAAGAATAAGGAAAACCCCATCTAATTTAGATTTTCATCTGGCGCATTTGTCGCAATTGCAATGCGAACCCCGCAAATGCGAATAAACCTTCACAAATGTGAAGTCTCCACATTCTTGCTGCTTTCGCAAATGCGAACATTATGTTCGCAAATACGAACCTGAGGGGATCTCAAATGATCCCAAATCTCGCAAATGCGAAGGTCCACCCCCAACGCCTACTTGGAAATGCAAAGTCTTTTTCGCAAATGCGAGGCTTGCATTTTCAAGCCAGACCTCGTAATTGCAAAGTCTGCAGCAGACACCAAAAGTACAAAGGCTTCAGCTATGATTCTAAGTCCAAATCTACCCGTAGCCTATCTGAAACTCACCCGAACCCCTGGGGTTCCAAACTAAACATGTACACAAGCCCAAAATATCATACGAAGTCGCTCGCACGATCAAAATACTAAAATAACACCTAGAACTACGAATCAGACACCAAATCAAATGAAACTTTCAATTAAACTTAAGAACTTCTATTTTAATATCCGGACGTTCGAATCACGTCAAACCAACTCCATTTCTCACTAAATTTTGCAGACAAGTCATAAATATACTTATATTTCTATACTGAGTTCTGGAACCAAAATATGGATCTGGAATCGACAAAGTCAAACATTGGTCAAGTCTTTAAAATCTTAAATCTTTAAACTTCAAATTTTTGACAAAACGTGATAACTTGAGTTAGGGACCTCTGAATTCGATCCCATCCATATGCCCAGGTCCCCAATCAAGATACAGACCCACCGGGACTGTCAAAACATGGATTTGTGTCCATTTTCTCAAAATGTTGGCGGAAGTCAACTCAAATGGATTTTATGGCCAAATTTCATATTTTATTAATTTTAACATAAAAGCCTTCCGAAAAAATATTGGGAATGTGCACGTAATTCAAGAAAGGCTTAAAGAAGCTATTGGAGACTTCGAAACACAGAATTAAGGTTTAAAACTCAAGATGATTTATCGGGTCTTCACAAGTTAATTATTAAACTTAGGATGATCTAATTAAAATTAAGAATTTGAATGAACAAAAACTGTTTCCTCTAATGTTGAGAATGAATAATTAAATTTTTGAACAAATTTAACAAAATAAGGTTTTGAATCAACTAATTAGATTGAATATTCAATTCAACTATTTCACAAATTCATCATATAAGTTATTCCAAAACTTGTAGTGTACATAATAATATTTATGGTAAAAGAAATAAAATAAAGTTAGTTACAATATAATATTGAGGGTCAAATTGATAAAACTACAAATGTAAAGCAATTATCCTATATTTTTATTATTTATTAAGTTATGTATTAAAAAAATATCAACTCAACATTGGTCATTTTTAGACTTTACATTGTCACTTATGTTTTTCTTTCCTCGGAGATACAGAGCCAACATCTACATTCTCAAATGTCTAAAAGATCAAAAGATTTAGTATTTTAATTTACTTTATTTGACAAATATTTGGAGAATTGCAAAGAACTATTTTTGTGTCACTTTTTTGTTTTGAGTATTAAGTTACACAACTGTAATAAAATTTATATGATATTCCTAAATAAGTCCTCAGAAATCATAATAAGGCATATGAGGACTTTTATGAGCATGATGTTTTCATAATGATAGCTAACAACTTGTTTGGATGGTTGTTATCTATCTTTTCATAATGTATCATATCGTATTGTATTGTATCATTTGATAAATATATTATTTGGATAGATTGTGTCATTTGTTATCCTTTCATGATATCACACACCATCAATATGAAGAATAAACTTTCAATATTATAAAAAATAAATTATGATATAGGGTAAAATTACTATATTATAAAGTAGGGTAAATGATAAAATAAAATTATTTAATAATAATGAAGGGTGACACTGATATAAAAAGATAAGATAACGACACGACCACGCCAAATTGGTTGTTACATAAAGTGGAACATTTCATTGTTATGTAACGGCGGTTTTAACGATAAGATACAATAAAATTTAAGTAACAATCAAAATAAATATTGTATTTAAAGTAACAATACGATACAATACGATGGGTAATAACCATCCAAACAAGATGAATGAGATCACTGTTCATCATTATATAATTTTTTAAAAATTTTATAATAAAACCTAAGTAAAAGATAAGCATGAAAACTTGTGAAATTTTAGCACTTAAATCTTAAATTGAAAATATTGACTAAGATGATGTCACGACACCAATTCACTCCATGGAATGTCGTGACGGCACCTAATCTCTAAGACTAGGTAAGCCTAACACTTACTAAATTGATAGAAGAATTCAACTATCAAATAATAAATATGAAATAAAAATCTTTATACACAACTTGCAATCCCAAAACCAGTAGTACAAGTCATAAGCTCTACTGAGTTTGCTAGAAAATCCCTAAATACAACTGTTCGGAAAAGAATTAAACAGTAAAAGTAAAATATCAGAGGTCACTCCGAGCCATGCGAACGCGACCGTAGGTTTACCTTGAGTCTCCATAGAAATGCTTGACCAGTCAGCTAATAATCCACAACAACCGAGGCACCTGGATTTGCATAAAAATGTGCAGAAGCGTATTATGAGTACACCATAACGGTGCCCAGTAAGCATCAAACTAACCTCGGTGGAGTAGTAACAAGGGACCGTCAAGACACTGACCGAATTAAACAACCTGAACAAGTGTGAAGGTGAACTAACAGAGAAACAATATTAATATAAAGCTAAGCAGGATAAGGAATACAAAAAAATACTTGCAATGATACACTAGTAACATCAATATTTAACAGGAAGCAGTTAGGTAATAATGTAGTAGAGTAAGTTGATCACAGTCTAAGTCCGATGAAACCAAATAAAGAAAAACCAGCAACAACTCAATAAGAACAACCACTTTCATACTAGATTTGATCAAGCATTTCCAAAAGGTACCTAACCTCATAATAACATCATGGGTCCCAATTCATGAACCCTAATCACTTGGTATCTTGTGGCCGCATTACAACTCATAATCGCACAGACGACTCACATGCCAATAGAAAATTCCTCACATAGAAGGAAAGTAGACAAGAGTGCGTATAATGGTTAATGAAATCAGGATTCATCTTCTAAAACCGATATGGGTGATTTAACTATGTGTATGCTTGTGCAAGTGTTCTACCACAATCCAAGTCAAGAAATAAGAGTAGAGACAATGAATGGCACATAAGAAACGTTCACCACCAAATGTACAGTGTAATAAAGGTAGAAATGAAGTTTGAAGAAACGACTAGAATAACAAGATTAGCTACATAGAACTAAGAAAATAGTGCAACACGAAGGAAGACAATTAATAGTATGCTAAGGAGGCAACAATTAAATACAAGTACAAAAGACTAGGGAAATGACAACAAGAGCTCTCCTGAGGTACTGCCTTGTAGTCTCAAATCATAAAATGAATCACAAACTTTCCTTATATCACTGCGGGAGCCTTTATATTTAGTTTATAAAAATTATTTTTCTCAAAATAACATCCCGTATTTTAGCCCACCTTATCACACTGCATGACTTATAGTAGTTCCCCTACTAGCCACGCATTTCAAGCCCACCTTATCTCACCGCATGCGTTTCAACACCCAGACCTTATACCACCGCGTGTGTATCAATAATAACAACAGCACGTCAGAAACCCCGTGCAATAATAACAACAACACGACAGTAACCTCGTGCAAACACAATAACAACGGCACAGCGAAAACCTCGTGCAAACACAATAACAACAACACGGCAAAAATCTCGTGCAAACGAATGACAATGATTTCAACAATAACACGTATGCCAAAATATACTCAAATAAATGACTTTTACAATATGTGCCCACATGCCACAACATTTCCTCAAAACAGTTTCAGTATCGTAGCCACGCATAGTCCCTGGCTAAACAACACTGAATACAACACCAACAATGACAATAATACGAGAATACATCAAGTAAATCAACTCAGGAACTTCAAAACCCAAAGAGACGGAAGAACGAGCTCATAAATAAAGACACAACAGGGAATGATGGTCTCAACAAGAATAACTCAACAAGGAAGATATAATGTGTAGCAATCATTCTACAAAAGTACAATTCAACGATAATAGGGATAACATGAATCAATGATTCAAAATAAGGATAAGTCAACAGTGATAAGGGATAACAAAACTTAATTTAGGGTTGAGCATTTACAGAAGAGATACAACAAATTCAATTAAGGATAAGAAGATTATGGAATAGATAATAACTTCAACTAATGATAGGCAGTTACGGAAAAGATAATAATAACTTCAATCAAGGATAAACAAGTATTGAAAGGATATCATAGCAATGAAAGAGACAACAACTTCAATTAAGGCACATAAGAGTTTAATCGGCAATAAGGGTAAAACATGAAGCAATTAATTCCAAATAAGACACGTAAGGGTGAATTCAGTAAATGGGGAATTTAACATGATCAAAAAATTTCATATTTAATGGACATAAGAACCTAAGGGCCCTAAATGGTCAAATTTATACAAATAAGCCCGAGCACGTACTCGTCGCCTTGCGTACAAGGCCTTCACATGACACAATTACCACCAAGGACTCAAATCCTAAGGGGTAGTTCCCCCACACTGTCACGACCCAAATTTCCCTCTGTTGGGTATTGTGATAGCACCTAGTCTTAGGGACTAGGTAAGCCTTACATTTTCACTGAACAACAACAATAATAAAGGAATTATAACAGTCTCGATATAGAAATCTTGACAGAGTTTACAATATCCCAAAACCCGATAAATACAAGTCATAAGCTCTACAACCTCTTTCAACTGAAATAAATACAACTATCTAGAAATAATAAGTACAGTTGACATAAACAGGAAGGTGACTCCGAAGCCTGCGAACGCAGCAGCAGGTTTATCTTGAGTCTCCTCATCAACGATCCATGCATCTAACAACAAAAATTACCTGGATATGCACACACAAATGCACAGAAGTGTAGTATGATCACACCATGGCGGTGCCCAGTAAGTATCAAGACTAACCTCGATGAAGTAGTGATGAAGACTAGTCAAGACACCACTAGTCTAATAAGTAAAAAGACATAAGTGTAACAATGACCGAAACATAATATCTATCTAAATATTTTTCAATATAATTAATGGTACGATCGAATAATACGGAAGAAAATTCAATAATTACGATCAACGGATAGCATAATAAAAATACACAAAGAGAATGGAAACAATGCAAGCCAAATCTCAGGAATCACAACCCAATAAAACACTAGCAACTCAGCACTGCATCAATTTATTCACGTCAGGCCTTAGACAATAAACTCAATAAAGCTGGTCAAACTTTCGAGTGAAAAACTTTAAATCGTGAGTTTATTTCGAAAGCTTTAAAGATATAATCATTTCGGAATAGAGAAATTTCTTCTTTGAAACATACTTTCTCTGAATGTATATTTATATATTTTTATAAAGAGAAATCTTTAAAACATAGTCCCTTCAAAATATGTGGTATTCAAATATATTTTCCCAAATACTGCTCTTTCAAATATCATTTTTCTGCAAGACAAATACTTTTCAAATATACTTTCGAAATAGAAGTCCTTCGGACATAACTTTTCCTGGAGATAATTGCTTTTCAGTATATATATATATATATATATATATATATCTTTTGAAACAAATCTCCTCAATGATAATACCATCGGAACTCAGTCCGCAACTCAGAATTTGTCATGCAATGCAGTACAGGGGGGAAAGCTCCCAGAATCTCGTCCGTAGTCCCAATTTAAATATGTGATGCAGTACAGGGGGGAAGCGCCCGGATCTCCGTCCGTAGTCCCAATTTAAATATGCAGTGCAGTACAGGGATAAAACTCCCGGATCTCCATCCGTAGTCTCAATTTAAATATGCAATGCAGTACATGGGGAAAGCTCCCGGATCTCGATCCGTAGTCCCAATTTAAATATGCAATGTAGTACAGGGGGAAAGCTCCCGGATCTCGGTCCGTAGTCCCAATTAAGTTATGCAATGCAGCCACTTAGGAGAACAACAAGAATGCAATAGAAACAACATATATTGCCACAACAGGCGCAAAAGCAAACAAGACCGAATGCAAAGTGCGATGAGCAAATCAATACAAGGACTTAAATCACAAAAATGGTAAAAAATCACTCATAAGAAATAGCCACTGAAAGTAATGCCAAGCACAAAGAGAAGCAGCATAACGAGGGAAAAACAAGGCAAATATAGAAACGATTCTATATATTCAAGTTCGCAACCAAGAAACCAAATCATCCCGGCAAGGGAATCAACTATAACCAATCTCAGTTAGGAAATTAGCTTCACCAAATAAACTCAACTTGAACAATGCTCAACAAATAGGCAGTATCAAAGAAATACCATCAACATGGGCGGTCATCAATTAAACCTAAGTAGTACTTAAGGGAAAATCATTTAAATCACTGCAACTCACAGGCATACTTGACACCAACGTATAGATATTCCAGTTACTTGTTAGACAATTATAGGGCGAAACCATACTAGTTTTAGTCACATAGGCAGTGTATGAAGAAAGATATAGTATAACGGTAGGAAAGGCAAAGTCTTCATTAAAGTCAATTAAAATCAAATAAGAAGCAAGGAATGCTAGTCAAGTACTTCTAATTTGAGCAGGAAGAGATGAAACTAGAAATTAGGAATTCGGATATAACAAATTTCAATTCATACATGGGGAATATAAGGACCTAATATCCCTAAAGGGAAATCTATTTGCAAATAAGTCCGAGTACGCACTCGTCACCTGATGTACGTGGACCATAATCAACATAGAAGATTCAATCCTAAGGGGTAGTTCCCCCCCACAAGGTTAGGCAAGATACTTACCTCAAATACGACAACTCGGTACTCAAAAATAGACTTCTCGGGCGGGAAGCCTTCCGGACGGCTCAAAATCAACTAAAAAAACTTTAAAATACATATAAAACGTATAAGGAACTATTTCGAATAATAATGTCTCAATCTTTACAATATTATAAAAATCGACCCAAAAGTCGACCCCTGGGCCTGCACCTTGAAACCCGAAAATTTTTACAAAATCCGATTACCCATTCCAATACGAGTTCACCCATACTAAATTTATCAAATTCTGATGTTATTTGGTCCTTCAAATCATGATTTTTTATTTAGAAGTTTTCTTTCAAAACCCACAATCCCCTCAACCCAAAACACAAATTAAATGATAAAAATAAGAACTAATTCATGAAATGTAATTAATTATAGTGGAAGAACACTTACTCATTCGATTTGTGTGAAAATCCCTCAAAGAATCGCCCAAAACTGATTTCTAGAAGTCGAAATATGTTTAAATTGGTGAAACCCCGATTTTGCAAACTTATATTCTGCCCAGGTGCTTTGTTCATCGCGATCGCGGACAACGAGACGCAATCATGTAGAAGGAAATGATTATTGGCTTAAAATTCTCTACGCGATGGCGGAATAACTTATGCGATCGCGTATAAGGAGTAGGTTATCTTCTGCGAACGCGAAGTGAAAAAAGGAAGGCTGCCTGGATTGTACTACGCCATCGCGAAGATGCTTACGCGAACGCGGAAGGGAAAAAGGTGGAGCTACGCGATCGCGAAGGACTTTACACGATCGCGAAGGGGAATTTTTTGGGTGACCTGCGAAGACACATCGCGATCACGAAGGAAGCACTGCGATCGCGATGAAGGACTTCAGACACCAGAAGACAGTAGTTCAAAGTTGGAAGAAAATGACCTGTAGCCCATCCAAAACATACCCAAGCCCCCAGGGCTTAAAACCAAATATACACACAACCTCAAAAACATCCTACAGACTTATTCGAGTAATCAAAATACCAAAATAACATCATAAATATCGAATTAAACCTCAAAATCAATGAAATTTCTCAAAACTTCTTTAAACATCAAATTTTGCATTTTGACCCAAATTACGTCAGACCAAGTCTGTTTATTACCAAACTTCACAAATAACACATATAAATCATATCAAACCCGTACTAGGCTCCGGAACCAAGATATGAGCCTGATACCACAGGTTTCACATCAAATTTTATTTTCAAAAACCTTTATATTTTTCAGAAAATAATTTTCTTTACAAATTCCTTTCTCGGACTTGGGAACTCGGAATTTGATTCCGGGCATACGCCCAAGTCCCATATTTTTCTACGGACCCTCCGGGACCGTCAAATTACGGGTCCAGGTCCGTTTACAAAAACATTGACTGAAGTCAACTTTTTTCAAATTTCTAATACACAATTATCATTTTTATCATTTTTTCACATAAAGGCTTCCCGGCTACACGCCCAGGCTGTGCACGTAAATTGAGGTGAGATAGAAGGAGGTTATCACGACTTCGAAATACAGAATTAGCTAAAAATATACGGGATGACCTTTTGGGTCATCACAAACACAAAGTTAGGCAAGATACTTACCTCAAGAAAGCTAGATCGTTACTCTAAAATAACCTTCTCGACTAAAACAACCTCCGGACGGCTCAAATCTATCCAAATAACTTCAAATCATAAATAAATCTCATAGAAAACATTTTCGGAGAATAAAGCTTCATTCTTTAACAAGAACTAAAAAGTCAACCCCCGAGCCCACACCTAGGAACCCGATAAAATTCATAAAACCCGAACACCTATTCCGGTACGAGTTCAACCATACCAAAATTATAACCTTTGGATATCAATTCGTCATTCAAATCATCGTTTTACACTTTTGAAAGATTTTACAAATTTTCCCGAATTTCCAAGATATCTTTCTAATTCAATGATGAAAACAACGATAAAATTATGAAATAAAATTAAAATCAGGTAAAGATCACTTACCCTAATCAACCACATGAAGAACCCTTAAAAAATCGCTCAAATCCGAGGTCTCTAGCTCAAAAAATAAAAAATGGACAAAACCAACGATTTTGGAAAACATATTTTGCTGCCCATCGATTTACACATCTCGATCGCGGAAGAAATAATGTGATTGCGTATACGAAATTCCTCTGCCTAGAAAAAATGCACCACGCGATACCGATAAAAGGAATGTGATCGCATAGAAGACATCATACTGTCCCACCGGAAGCTCTACGCGAACGCAGAAAAACGAGTGTGAACGTGAAGAAGTAGAACCCACAAGTTCTCGATCGCGGAGATCTCACTGCGAATGCGAAGAAGGAAATTGATCAGTCATAAACAGGCTACACGATCGTGATTGGAACTTCGCCATCGTGAAGAAGGAAATCAGGCACCAGCCACAACATTCCAATAATATAGAGAAATGGCTCATAGCCCATCCGAGACACACCCGAGACCCCCGGGACCTCAACCAAATATACCAACACATCCAAAAATACGATACGAACTTAGTCGAGGCCTCAAATAAAATCAAACAACGTCGAAACTATGAATTGCACCTCGAATTGAACTTATGAACTTTCAAATCTTCCAACTTCCAAAACTCGTGCAGAAACATATCAAATCAACCCGAAAACAACGTCAAATTTTGCATGCAAGTCCCAAATGATATAACGGAGCTAATCCAAATCTCGTAATCTAAATCCGACCCCATATCACCAAAAATCAATTCTCGGTCAAACCTCTCAACCTTCCAAAACATCAACTTTCTAATTTTCGCTGAAATGCTTCAAATTATCTTACGGACCTCCAAATCCAAATCCTGACACACGCCTAAGTCCAAAATTACCATACGAAGCTATCAGAATCATCAAAACACCATTTCGGAGTCGTCCACACAAAAGTCAACTTCAGGTCATCTTTTACCACTTAAGCTTCTAAAATAAGAATCCCTCTTCCAAATTGATCCCGAATCATCTGAAACCCGAACTCGACCGCACACGCAAGCCATAATTAATAATATGAAGATGCTTGAGACCTTAAGCCACTAAAGGGGATACTAATTCTCATAACAACCGGTCGGGTCATTACAAATAATTGATGAATTTTATGTTGTCATAGTTTTTTCATTTATTGAGTAGCTAAATAAAATCAACAATCATCATTGTAGGAACTCACTTTTTTTCTTAAACTTATTTTATAACTCAAGTATAATTGGTTAATATAGTATAAATATAATTTTTAAAAATATATATATTTATTGAGGCGGAATACACGCGCAGCGCACGTATCACAAGGCTAATTAAGTAAAAAGAGTGTTGTCAAGAAGACAAACGTCAAGAATTATTAAGAATAAAAGTGATATGATAATTATATCCTTTGAATAAGAAGATATTCTTGACCCAAATTTAAACTCCACGGAGGGGTGGGGACACCCGCCCCCCTCACGCATTTTTCCTTCCAAAACTAAATTCATCTATTTTGATGTAAAAAAAGAAACTATTTAAACGAATGATCATTAACTATATACATGTATTACCTTGTATAGGTAGTCACATGAGTTTTCTTTTTACTTGTATTATATATTATCAAGTTTCTTTCTTATAATAATAAAAAAGTCACTTAACTTTTTCAAGTAACACCGAAAGTCTTTAGGAGAAAACAAAGGAGAAATATTCTATATGAAACTTAGGAAAAATTGTCTCTATTTCTTTGTTTGCTACACATCTCTATGAAGATGAGAGGTTTAAGGGGAAAACAAAATATAAAAATAAAATTAAAAATTAAAAAAGGAATTGAAAGGTGAAAAGTAAAAGTTGGAGGGAAATAGAGTAACAAAGACCGATGTGAAAACCTTTTTTTTGTTATTCTTGCCGAGGCCGCGCCACCCAAAGAGAGCTAAGAGCTCGGAGCCTATGGAAATATTCAGCAATTACCAAAAAGCACAATGCCGCTTGACGAGTTGTCAAATTTGATGCAACCGATGAGTTATTTGGTGCCTCAAAGTATCAGCCTGTAAGTGAAAAAATAATTATTACTAATAATTTCTTTTCTTTCGTCAATAACTTGTGCTTATTTCATTGCATTTTATATGCCGTAGTTTCGAATATAATTGGCCAAACAAATTAGATATTTGGTGTAAGTTCGAAAGAAAAAAGTTTTAAAAATTTTAAAATAAAATTTATATATTTAGAAACTACGTAAAATATATTATAAGCCATAATGGTTAGAAATTTAAAATATTTATCAAAACAAATGGTAAAAAATATTCTTTGACTCTCCAAATAATAAATATGTCAAATGAAATGAAACAAAGGGAGTGTTAAATACATAATTTATTAAAAAGTCAATTCATGTTTAACTTGTTTGATTTATATTCTTTTATTTTAGATTTTTAAATCATAATTAGTGTTAAAAAATGTTTATAGCTAGCACACGAGTACAATAATTGTTATTCTGGTAGCTGGTGGTTTAATGGTTGAGTTGACTTGGGAGCCCGCTCGTAAGATTTTATTATTGATTCAGAATGTGAGTTGTTTTTTGTTATTTTATTCTCAAAGGCATGCAAGTTTTCTTATGCTATATATATTATTAAACCCTCCGTATTGATTCCTCACTTGTTCAATAACTATCTAAATATGTACTCTTTTCCAAGCAATATACACCGAATAGGCACAGTCAATTGAGAGCTCTTCAACCAATCACAGTGTAAACGTAGTTGAACAAGTTGAGAAAAATCAAAGGCAAATCTATATTGAATGTAGTAGAAAATCATCCTCCAATAGGTTCCATCAAACCCTAGATTAGAAATTTAGCTACTCATAAATGTATCAACAATCATGATGATGTTCAAAGACATTAAACTACAAAGTATAGAGATAAACGAAGGGAAAACTCGTTTGATTCTTGCTCCACCATGCTCTGTAGCCTTTTTCTTCTCCAAAATACTGTTCAACCCTTTCTCAACTCGTTTGGGGAGTATTTATATGTTAGGGCCGAAATCCCTCAGTCCAAATCCGGGTTGGAGTCTTTTGACTCGTGACTTTTAATTACCGGGATATAGACCTCACGAAGTCAAGCATATAGCGCGGTCAGTCTGGCTACAGAGCTGGCTCCGCTTGGTCTGTAGGGTAAGGCAGGCTATAGAGTTGGCTTTACTTGGTCTGTAGCACGGTTTGGGTACTGGATGCTTTTGTGCTCTTTTCTTGCCTTTTTGTCCTCTTTGTGTGCAACTTTCATTTGACTCTTTCTTCCGATGCTCCTACGCGTAAAACAATACAATTTAGCTGGAATGTCACACAACTAATCACTAAACCAATAAAATATAGGGCAAGTAATGTACTATAACTATGGAATTTTGGTCGAACATCACCATCCCACACTTAAATGTTTCGTCCTCGAGTCAAACACCAATTCATATTAACCTAGAGCACTTTATTTTGTTTTAGCACATCTGAAGCACACCATACCTATGACTATGGTTGATGTAACGACCCGACTAGTCGTTTTGCTTTCTAGAATCCTGTTCCCCTAAATAAGACTCCCCGTATGTGCTTTTAGTATTTTATAATTTGCGGGAACTGTTGGTTCGGGATTTGGAAGGGTTTAGGTTGATATCTGAACACTTGGTTCCTCAGTTTGGCCTTAAAAGACTATGTTTGACTCTGGTCAAAATTTTGAGTAAACGACCTCGGAATCGAGATTTGACAATTCCAATAGGTTCGTATGATGATTTAGGACTTGGGTGTATGTCCGTATCAGATTTTGGATGACCCGAGAACGCTTCGGTGTCCAATACTGAAAGTTGGCATTTTGGGAGAATTTCATAAGTTTGGATTGAAGTGAATGTTTACATTATATACGTCCGTTTGGGATTCCAAGCCTGGGAATAGATCCGTACGATGATTATGGACTTAAGAGCGCGTCCGAATGTGGATTTGGAGGTCCGTAGGTCGTTTCAGGGTCATTTGGTGAAAGTTGGTCATTTGAATGTTTTTGGAAAGTTTGACCAGGAGTGGACCTTTTGATATCGGGTTTGGATTCCCATTTCAGAAGTTGGAGTAGATCCGTAATGTCATTTATAACTAACACGCAAATTTGGTGTCATTCCGAGTTGATTTGATAGGAATCGGATACGCGAAAGTAATTTTAGAAGTTTTGAGTTTCATGAGTTAATCCATGCATTTTGGCGTCTGATTCGTGATTTTAGATGTTATTTAGGTGTTTCGATCACGGAGCGAGTTCGTATGATGTTTTTAGACCTGTGTGGACGTTTGGTGTAGATCCCCAAAGGCTCGGGTGAGTTTCGGACGCGTCCGGAGGGGTTGAAGGACTTCAGTTTTCTAGTTTTCTAGGATGGTGTTGTAAGTCTCGCAAATGCGAAGCTTTGTTCGCATTTGCGAGGACTCATTCATATTTGCGAAGTTGGGAAGGCTCTGAATATTTCACATTTGCGAAGATCCTGCCGCTTTTGCGAAGTGCCCCTCTTCACATTTGCAAAGTTTTTGTCGCATTTGTGACCATGGCAGTGATGGCCAGCCTTCGCATTTGCGATGCTTTTGTCGCAATTGCGAACAAGATGCGACATTTGCGACCTGTGGAACAACTTTTAATGCGGTACTTAGATTTATTTTCCTCATTTCCCACTTGGTCTTAGACGATTTTGAGAGCATTTTTGGGAGGCGTTCCATCCACGTCAAGAGGTAAGTGATCCCTATCAATTCTTTAGCTAAATACACAAATCATAAGTACATCTAACATGGAAAATGGTGGGATTTATGGGATTTTTGAAAAAAAATCATATGTTTTTGAAAAAATGGGATTTAACCGTGAAAATGATTATGGAATGGGGTGAAAATGATATATGTGAGTTCATGAGGTTATGAGTAACAACTTTCTTCAAAAAAATTTTGAATCCTGGCACGTGGCCCGGGGATGAATTTTAGGGATTCTTCAATTAGGATTGGATAATCAATTTAATAGTTAGAATATGGACTTTTGAGCACGTATTGACTATTTTATATAATATTTGACTAGTTTCGAGTCGTTTGGCACCGAGTTGAGGGTTTAAAGCACATTTGTGGACCGAAAGTGAACTTGAGAACGAAGTAAGTCTCTTTTCTAACCTTGTAAGAGGGAACTCATTCCCTTAGGTGTGTTTGTTGTAAATTGCTTGTTTGGGGAGCTACATACGCACTAGGTGATGAGAGCCCATGCGTAGCTATATTCTATGTGATGTCCGGGTAGTCTTAGATTTACATCATGCTTTATTGACACCGTTATTTGATTATGTTTATTAATTGCCTTGAATAAAGGTGAGATTGAGGATTTCAAGATTTAAAGTTTCCAGTTTCGGTTCCTTATATTTTTGAAGGAATTGAAGAATATTATAATAACATTGAGAAATCTATGTTCACTCGTGTCACATGTATTTTTCGCGAGCCAGGTAAATTCCACTACTCTCATGGGAGTGGGACGTTCGCCTCGACAGGTTAATAGATGATCTATGGTTCGTGTCGTTCGACCCTTGGCAGTGTACACGATATATGTATATGTATTTTGGATCGGGCCATACATCCTCGGCATAATTCGTTCGTAATAATACTTGAAGCTCAATTATACTTGATATTGTTTTATTAGCTTGAGAGATTAAATGATTAAATGGTGGAAATTGATTTGGGATTTATTATTGGTGAAAGAATTGTTTATTTATTTCTTGTTATTGAATTTTACTTTCATTTACATATCCCATGTTTATTTAGAATTTTAGTATTTTTATTAGTATTAGCCCATAGAATGTGTCGACCCCTCGTCACTACTTCTTCGAGGTTAAATTTGATACTTACTGAGTACATTTTGTTTATATACTCATGATACACTTCGTGCAGGATCTGAGGCAGGTGCATCTGATTATCATCCTGACGCGTACTTCTGATTACCTCGAGACTTTGCCGTGAGCTTCCTTCCGAGCCCATTCTGCAGCACCCGAAGTATTTCTTTTGCTTTTACTTTTTGTTTATTTTCCCTCAGACAACAATGTAGTATTTCTTTTGGATATTCTACAAGTGGCTCATACGCTTGTGACACCAGGTCTTGGAGATTATGCTAGTAGTCAGTTGGTGATTTTTTATTAATTGCTTAATCTCGTTTGCTTTTAAAACTATCTAATTCTCATGTTATTTAATATTTCAATTCTTATTTATCCAATAACTAAAAATCTACAATTTCTAAATTATTACAAGAAATAATCATACTGGTAGTTCAGTGTTGGCTTGCCTAGCGGTAACGTTGGGCGCCATCACAGCCTATTGGAAAAATTAGGTCGTGACAACATTGTATCAGAGCACTAGGTTCTTGTAGGTCTCACAAGTTATGAAAAGGCCTGATAGAGTCTTGTGGATCGATGCGGAGACGTCTGTACTTATCTTCGAAAGGCTATAGGATGTTAGGAAACTACTCTTTATTCATCTCCTGTCGTGTAATTGATGTTATACTAAGTATCTTTCTCTTATTCTCTCACAGATGGTGAGAACGCGCACAACGGATGTTCCAGACCCGGGAAGAGCTGCTCCCCCTGTTGCTAGAGGCCGGGGGAGAGAACCTACCCGAGGTAGGGGATGAGGTCATCCTAGAGTTGCTCCAGCCATGCCACTAGTGGATCTAGTAGAGGATCACATTATTGAGGAGCAGGGCGAGGTGCCTGCAGCAGAGAATAGGAGGTCATAAGTCGTATGCTACAGTTCATGGACACTATTACTCAGTATGGTTTATTTCTAACATACTCAGCCACATCTCAAGCAGAAGGGGGAGCACATACCCCTACTGCTAAGGCTCTTGGGCATGCGTTTGCTATATATCAGACCCTGGGCACACTACCTATGGGCGGAGCCCAGCCAGTGGCAGCAGTCGTACTTGAGCCCAGACCAGCTGCGACTAGTGAGCTGCAGAAGCTATTGGACAGATGGACTAGGCTAAACCTTCCTATCCTAGAAAGTGTGCGACATGAGGATCCCTAGTTTTAATTAATCGGTGCAGGGACAAACTGCACTATATTAGAGTCCCACGGGGTGGATTTCACTACTTTTTAGCTGGAGGGCAGGGCCCGCAGATGGTGGTAGTCATATCTTCTTGGCATACCAGCAGGTTCTCCCCCCATGACTTAGGACCAATTCATGCATACCTTTCTGGATAGGTATATTCCACCCTCTTAGAGGGAAAATTTGCAGTTTCAGTTTGAGCAGCTCCAGCAGGGTCAGATGTTAGTGACCGATTATGAGGCAAGATTCTCTGAGTTGTCTCGCCACACACTTATGATACTTCCTACTGAGGTGGAGAGAGTACAGAGGTTCGTTACGGGGTCGCACTCAGGTATTCAGTCCACAATGGCCCGATAGGTTGAGATATGGACTTCTTACCAGTTAGTTGTGGAGATAGCTCGAAGGATTGAGGGTTATCATCAACGAGGCTAAGAGTAGATTCTGCGGGACAAGAAATTTCGTTATTCTGGAGGGTTCAGTGACGCTCCGTCTAGGGGCAGAGGTCAGTTTGGGAGAGGTCAGGCCCATATATTCAGGATTCTTCCAGTGGGTATTCAGGCTATCAGGGCCAGGCTTAACGGAAGCAGTCTACCGTTCTAAGGGGTAGTTACGTGTGCAGGGATCCTGGCCACATGAAGAGGTTTCGTCCCAGGCTTTGGGTCAAAGTAGTACATAAGGGTCATCAGCCTATGATTACAGCACCATCCGTCCGTCCACCCATAGGTAGATGGAAGGAAGGTAGGAGCCATCCTAGAGGTAGAGGTCAGCCAATCGACGCTCCAGCTAGGTTCTATACTTTCCGGGCCAAACCAGATATGGTATTCTCATATGCCCTGATCACAAGTATTATTTCTATCTGCAGTAGGGATGCTTCGGTATTATTTAATCCAGGGTCTACCCATTCATATGTGTTGTCACATTCTGTGGTTATGAGACTAGAGCCGATCTTCAGTTGCTTGATATGACCGACTTTGAGGTTATCTCCATATCACACCATCCTTGATTGCCATGCCAAGACTATTACCTTGGAACTACTAGAGTTTCCTAGACAGAAGTGGAAGGGTTCGTCTGTCAGTGCATCTAGCCGGGTTATCTCTTTTATGAAGGCTCGACACATGGTTGAGAAGGGTTGTTTGGCTTATCTAGCTTATGTTCGAGATACTACTGCAGAGGCTCCGATGATTGATTCAGTACCCGTAGTCCGGGAGTTCTCTGATGTGTTCCCTTTCTATCTTCCACACATGCCACCAGATCGTGATATCAATTTCTGTATTGATTTGGCTCCAGGTACCCAGCCTATATCTATCCCAACGTACTGCATGCCTCCGATAGAGATGAAGGAGTTGAAGGAATAACTTGAGGAGTTTCTAACAAAGGGGTTCATCAGACCAAGTGTAATTCCTTGGGGGTGCACTAGTGTTATTTATAATAAAAGAAATATAGGACTATGCAGATGTGCATTGATTACCGCCAGTTGAGCAAAGTTATCATTAAGAACAAGTACCCATTTCCGCGTATTGATGATCTGTTTGACCAGTTGCAGGGTGACAAGGTGAAGACTTGAGATCGGGGTACCATCAGTTGATGATTCCGGATTTAGATGTTTCGAAGACTGCTTTTCGAACTAGATCTTGCCATTATGAGTTTTTAGTGATGTCCTTCGGCCTGACTAATGCCCTGGTGGCATTTATAGATTTGATGAACATGGTGTTTAGGACGTACATTGATTTGTTTTTCATTGTCTTCATTGATGGCATCTTGATCTATTCACGTAGCATGGAGGAACCCAAGCATCATTTGAGAGTGGTGCTTCAGAACTTGTGGGAACAGAAGCTATATGTTAAGTTCTCTAAATGTGAGTTTTGGCAAGACTTTATAGCATTCTTGGGGCATGTTGTATCAGGAGAGGGTATTAAGGTGGATCCCAAGAAGATCAAGGCAGTTCAGAGTTGGCCTCGTCCTTCCACGACGACTGAGATCAGGAGCTTCTTGGGGCTAGCAGGTTATTATCCTCGATTTGTGGAGGGCTTCTCATCTATTGCAGCACCTTTAACTAGATTGACCCAGAAGGGTACTCCGTTATAATGGTCCGATGATTGTGAGGCGAGGTAGCAAAAGCTCAAGAATGCATTGACTTCGGCACCAGCATTAGTGTTACCTTCCAGTTCAGGGATGTATACTTTGTATTGCGACACTTCGCACATTGGTTTGGGTTATGTATTGATGCAAGAGGGGCGAGTTATTTTATATGCTTCACGTCAACTGAATCCCCATGAGAGGAACTACCATGTACACAATTTAAAGTAAGCCACTATTGTTCATTCTCTTAAGTTCAGGAGGCATTATGTTTATGGGGTGTCCTGTGAGGTTTATACCGATCATCGTTGCTTGCAACATTTGTTCAAACAAAAGGATCTCAATTGAGGCAGTGCCGGTAGCTTGAGTTACTATAGGACTATGATATTACCATTTTATACCATCCGGGCAAGGCGAATGTAGTTGTGGACGCCTTGAGCAAAATGGCAGAGAGTATGGGTAGCTTAGCATTCATTTAAGCAAAGGAGAGGCCATTAGCTTTGGACATTCAGTCCTTGGCTAACAAACTTGTGAGGTTGGATATTTCAGAGCCTAGCCGAGTTCTTGCATGCATCCAGTCTTCACTATTGGAGCAGATCAAGGCTTGTTAGTTTGATGATCCGCACTTGTTGGTTCTCAGAGAAGCGGTACTACAGGGTGGTTCCAAGGAGGTTACTATCAGTGAGGATGGTGTTCTGGGACTCGAGGGTCGCCTATGTGTTCCTAATGTTGATGGATTAAGGGAGAAGATTCTAGAGGAGACGCACAATTCTCGGTATTCTATTCACCCAGGTGCTACGAAGATGTATCGCGATTTGAGGCAGCATTATTGGTGGCAGCAATTGAAGAAGGACATAGTTGAGCATGTTGCATTGTCAGTAGGTTAAGTATGAGCACCAGAGGCCAAGTGGCCTACTCCAGCATATGACTATAACCGAGTGGAAATGGGAGCGCATTACTGTGGACTTCGTAGTTGGGTTGTCGCGGACCTTGCGGAAGTTTAATTCAGTTTGGGTCATTGTCGAAAGATGACCAAGTCGTCACACTTCATTCCGGTTGTGACTACGTATAATTCATAGAGGTTAGCCCAGATTTATATTCAGGAGATAGTTCAGTTACATGGTGTGCCTTTTTCCATCATATTAGATAGAGGCCCTCAATATACTTCACATTTCTAGAGAGCAATACAGAGTGAGTTGGGGACCTGTGTAGAGCTTAGCACCGCCTTTCATCCACAGATCGACGGGCAGTCGGAGCCGACAGTTCAGATCCTGGAGGATATGCTCAGAGCATGCGTAATTGACTTTGGAGGGTTGTGGGGTCGATTCTTGCCTTTGGCCGAGTTTTCTTACAACAACAGTTATTAGTCTAGCATCGAAATGGCTCCATTTGAGGATTTATATGGTCGGAAATTTCGTTCACCCATTAGATGGTTTGATCGAGGTTAGGCCAAGTTATATGGTACTGATATGGTGAAGGATGCCGTGGAAAATGTAAAGTTGATTCAAGAGTGACTTCGCACACCACAGTCCAAACAGAAGAGTTACATAGATAAGAAGGCGCGTGATTTGTCATTTATGGTGGGCGAGAAGGTTCTCTTGAAAGTCTCGCCGATGAAGAGGATCATGAGGTTCGGGAAGAAGGGCAAGTTGAGCCCAAGGTTTATAGTTCCATTTGAGGTATTGAGACGAGTTGGGGAGATTTATCATGAGCTTGCCTTGCCTCCCAGTATATCGAGAGTTCATATGGTCTTCCACGTGTCTATGCTCCAGAGGTATCATACCGACAGGTAGCATGTGTTAGACTTCATCACGATTCAGGTAGATGAGAGCCTGGGCTATGAGGAGGAGCCAATATCCATCATTGACATGCAGGTTCGCCAGTTGAGGTCCATGAAGATTTTTTCGGTAAAAGTTTAGTGGAGGGGCCAACTAGTCGAGGAGGCGACTTGGGAGTCCAAGAAGGACATGCGCAACAGATGTCCACACTTATTTAGCACTCCAGGTATGATTCAAGACCTGTTCGAGGATGAACGTTTATTTAAGAAGAGGAGAATGTAACGGCCCGATCGATTGTTTTACTTTCTAGAACCCATTCCCCTAAATAAGACTCCACGTATGTGTTTTTAGTGTTTTATGACTTGTGGGGATGGTAGGTTTCGGGTTGAAACTGGAACACTTGATTCCTTAGTTTGGCCTTAAAAGTCTAAGTTTGACGTCAATCAATATTTTGAGTAACTGACCTCGGAATCAGGATTTGACAGTTCAAATAGGTTCGTATGATGATTTTGAACTTGGGCGTATGTCCGGATCGGGCTTTGGATGACCCAAAAGCGTTTCAGCACCCAATATTGAAATTTTGCATTTTGGGAGAATATCATAAATTTAGGTTGAAGTGAATTTTTACGTTATAGACGTCTGTTTTGGATCCGAGCCTTGGAATAGCTCTGTATGGTGATTCTGAACATAGGAGCACGTCCGGATGTGGATTTGGAGGTCCGTAGGACGTTTCGAGGTCAATTGGCGAAAGTTGGAAATTTGAAGGTTTTTGGGAAGTTTGACTTTGAGTGGACCTTTTGATACTGGGTTTGGATTATGATTCTAGAAGTTTGAGTAGGTCCGTAATTTCATTTATGATTTTCAAGAAAATTTTAGCATCATTCCGAGTTGATTTGATAGGAATCAGACACGCGAGAGTATTTTCAAAAGGATTTTGAGTTTCATGAGTTAATCCAATCATTTTGGCATTCAACTCATGATTTTAGATGTTATTTCAGTGTTTCGATTGCGCGAGCGAGTTCATATGAGCGAGTTCATATGATGTTTCCAAAATCCGGCCACGTGGGTCTGGGGATGAATATTAGAAATTCTTCAAGTGGGATTGGGTAATCACTTTAATAGTTAGAATATGAACTTTTGATAACGTATTGGCTATTTTATATAACATTTGACTAGTTTCAAGTCGTTTGGCACCGAGTTGAGGGTTTAAAGCATATTTGTGGACCGAAAGTGAACTTGAGAACGAGGTAAGTGACCTTTTCTTACCTCGTAAGAGGGAAATCATCCCCTTAGGTGTGTTTGTTGTGAATTTCTTGTGTGAGGAGCTATATTCCATGTGATGTCCAGGTAGTCTTAGATTTGCATCATCTTTTGTTGACACCGTTATTTGATTATGCTTATTAATTGCCTTGAATAGAGGTGACATTGAGGATTTCAAGATTTAAGTCTCCAGTTTGGGTTCCTTATATTTTTTAATGAATTGAAGAATATTATGGTAACTTTGAGAAATCTATGTTCAGTCGCGTCGCACATATTTTCAACGAGCGGGGTAAGTTCTACTACTCTCATGGGAGCAGGCAGTTTGCCTTGGCAGGTTAATAGATGCATATATGGTTCGTGACGTTCGACACTCGGCAGTGCACACGGTATATGTATATGTATTTTGGATCGGGTCGTACGTCTGTGGCCTAATTCGTGCGTAATAATAATTGGAGCCCAATTATACTTGATATAGTTTTATTGGCTTGAGAGGTTAAATGATTAAATGTGGAAATTGATTTGGGATTTATTATCGGTGAAAGAATTGTTTACTTATTTCTCGTTACTGAGTTTTACTTTCATTTACATATCCCATGCTTATTCAGAATTTTAGTATTTTATTATTATTAGCCCATAGTAAGTGTCAAAGTCGACACCTCGTCTCTACTTCTTCGAGGTTATACTTGATACTTACTGGGTACATTTTGTTTATGTAATCATGCTACACTTCTGCACTACCCATGAAGGATCTTAGGCAGGTGCATCTGGTTATCATCCCGGCGCACACTCCTGATTACCTCAAGACTTTGCAGTGAGCTGCCTTCCGAGCCTGTTCTGCAGCACCCGAAGTCTTTCTTTTGCTTTTACTTTCTGTCTATTTCCTTATAGACACCAGTGCAGTATTTTTTTTTATATTCTAATAGTAGCTCATACATTTGTGACACCAGGTCTTGAAGATTATGCTAGTTGTTAGTTGGTGAGTTTTGATTAATTGCTTCTTCTCATTTGCTTTTAAAGTTTTCTAATTCTCATGTTATTGAACATTTCACATCTTATTTATCCAATAACTAAAAATCAACCATTTCTAAATTATTAAAAAAAATTAATCATACAGGTATTTCATTGTTGGCTTGCCTAGCGGTAGCATTGGGCGCCATCACAGCCTATACTCGAAATTGGGTCATGACAGTTGATAGCAATTATTAAACTTTAGCATATGCCTTCAACACACTCTTCTCTTTACGCTATACCATACTTCAAAATATTATTCAACACAAGGCAACATGGTTAGAACAATCCTATCCTCACAAACCGACTCTTTATCACAATACATTCATGATTTGAACACTTAACATCATAAGAATTCTAATAACGTCACATATCCCTCGCGAAATCATGTTCCCTCACAACAAGAAAAAATGAGTAAGTTGAATCCACACAATCGAATCAAATGTTCAAATATATTTTAAGGACTCAGATAAATCAACAAAATTCCTCACTCTCACAAAGAAGTCACTTGCATGCACAAAGTATCATAGGCTTGCGCATTATGTATACATCTACTAATGTAGGCTTGCTCGACCCAAAATCTACTAGGACTTTTTATGGTTGTAATTTGGCTAAAGAACGGGTAGGATAAACATAGGAATAGTGACTAACCCTCCTAAGAAATTTAACACATCACAAAATTAACTTTACGCGCATTTTTCTTCAACACAACTTCACTTTCACAAACAATATTAACCCCATAAATAGTTTCTCTTTGTTTAATCACTAGTTTAATTCATATCCACTAGCAAGGACAAGATATTCTTATTATCTTTTGCTACATATTTTTTTTTCTTTTCTACCATTCCTGCTAGTGGTGAATTCCTTACAATATAAGTGCACCTTTCTTTTTTTTTCATTGGTTCCACTCAAAAGTCACTCAAGTTCCCTCCTTACTTCCTTAGCGCTCATTTTACAATTATGTGATTTAGGAAGTAAAAAGATAAAAATAATGATAATTAAGAACAAAGGGGTATAGGCTTGTAATGTGGTTGCCAAATAAAGGTTTATAGGCTCAAAAGGGTTGACTAGGATTGAATTTTTATTTGTGGTAACCATTAAACTAAAACAAAAAAAAATCATTTTCAAACCGAGCGAAACCTAAAATTTTGCTTCAAATCACATGCCGGGCAAGTTCTAGACTCTAATCAATGACATGAACTGTACAATTTCTCACCACATATGGCACATGCCTCACTAAGAATGACTTCATTCCGATTCTCAAACAATTACAATTATCCATGGAGCCGCAAAATATTAAGAATTAAGCACAAAGTGACACAAGACAAGAACACAAGATCTAGATGTCAATAAAAATGCTATCTACTCAACATGGCACTATAAGTATTTCAAACCATATGGAAGGTACTGCATATACTAAAGCCTAAATATGATACTATCAAACTAGTCAAAGGCGCCTAACAAATCTCATTTTTTTCCATCCTTTTATTCCCTAAATCCTACTCTACTCTAAAGATAACTACCCGATTCAACTACATCCTATAGAAAAGAACCGAGGCACAAAAAAAATCACGAGGGATTGTTACTACCTAAATTAATAAAAGAACATATTTTTGGATTATTTCAATTTTTTGTATTTTTGGTTAGGCTTAAGTCCCCCAAGAAAACTGCATAGGAGGTCCTTCGTGGGAAAAAGTCCAATATTTCTTTTATTCATTTTTTTTCTTTATATATATATTTTAAATAGATTAATTACTAAATCAATCCTAAAAACTAAAGGCTAAAGCTAGAATACTATACTAATATTTTTATTTTTTATATGCTATGCTAAAATAGAAAAAAAAAGCTAAAAAATAAAACAAAACAATATTGGTTTATCTAATATTTACAAGTCATAGAGAATATAGAATCCCCCACCCCAAAATTAATTCATGCAATGTCTTCAGTGCATATATCAATCAACAAAAAGAAGTAATGTGGTAGGAGAACTCCCTGATCAATCATTCTCATTGCCCTCATCAGCATCATCATCCTCCGCTCCCTCATCAGCATCGTCATCCTCTTCCTCCTTGGACTGCTCTTGCTCGTCCTTGGAACACTCCAGCGTGTTGACATCCTTATCCTCTAAGAGTATCTGGCCATCACCAAGCCCACCCATATGCTTGGCTTGAGCATTAAGCGGAAAATGCTCATCCAAGTCGGCTCTCTCCTCTATAGTGGTTGGCCTCCTATAATCCTAAGCTGCAAGTCCATCATCCCACATAAATGGGCCATAAAGTTTTCATTGATAAGATTTATCCATAACGCATAGAAGGAAATAAAAGTATTGTACCATGAGCAAAAAGACAAAAAAAAACACCTCATTCAGGTCACTGGTTTTCTGGCCTGAAGAAGTTTTAACATGTCATGAAGAATGCCTTCATTCTTCTCCTTTTCCTTTGCAAGCTCAGCCCTGAGAGCCTCCCTCTCAGTTTCTACTTATGGCAACCTCTTCTTCAGCCTCTCAATCTCAGCATCCTTATCCCCACCCTCCTGCACCAAGGCTCTCACTTTGTTGTTCACATGAATCCTCTTAGATGAACCAGGTTCTTTGGTAGCCTATGATGCGTGGCTAGAATTCATGATTTTAAGCATTATATACCTTGCATTTTATGTGCTTTAATGATAAAAATACACGCCGTATGTGCCTAATGGAGTTTATTTAATGTGTAGGTGAGATGGAAATGGAATCCGAGCTAAATGAGAGCATAAACGTCGGAAAATACACACAAGAGTCGAAAAGGAGCGACCCGGGACAAGCCTGGCGTTAGCCAGGCGTTTGGCTCTTAAGGCCAGGGGGTGCCTGGCGTTACCCAGGCGTTATCCCCCAAACGCCAGGGGGTGCCTGGCGTTACCCAGGCGTTATCCCCCAAACGCCAGGGGTGCCTGGCGTTACCTAGGCGTTATCCCCCAAACGCCAGGGTACCTGTTTCGGTGAAGTCCGAGTTTTAAAGGTTTTTAAGTGTTTCCAAGTGAGAATAGGAGTCTCTTACACGGTTAGGGTTTATCCCAACCATATAAATAGACCCAAGAACACATC